>JAQFYE010000426.1:0-36613 GCA_034694305.1 Protaphorura glebata
GGCTCTAAGATTGGCAATAGGGAACTTATACTGTTGAGTCGAACGTTGTAATGGAGTAATGGGTTCAAAATTCTCATCATGAAACAAATCATGAGTCCATTATATGGAACCACCAAGACTGAGCAAATTATTTGATTCGTCATCAGTTATGTACTTATTGCTTTGCAATCCTTCTTCACTTCCGATACATTTCGATTACGTACTTCATTTTCAATGTTAGGTACTGATTTTGGTAAAGTACTTCACAAATGCATGTTCAGAAAAATGTCCTCGATGAATTGATGAAAGTCAGAAAGAATTCTAACCAAACAATATTTTACTGGTACGGAAATAATTGACTACCTATATGAATATTCCTCCCTGAAATTTTTAACATTGATGTGCCATTGATACGTTGATGTGCCAAAGCATTTTCGTTATTGGCACGAATGGAACATTTGGGAAATGAAATCTTGAGGACTCAGGAATTGCACAAAAATTCTGCGAACGAGAGATTTCATAATCTTTACAACAAGGACATCCGACATAATTTGGTGAGATAACATATACGCCGATTTGCTTAAGTTGATTAATTTAATTAGTTTAAGACTTGTCTTAAAAGAAAATTTCATTAAATAACTCAATGGTTGTTTTAATTTGATGGAACATCGAATAAACCGAACTGTTGAATTTGCTTTAATTAATTAACTAAATTAATTACTTTAAAGCTTGATCTCTCTCAGGGAACAAATTTTTGTTCCGAACATAATTCACAACATTTGAATATTTCTCTCGGAAATCTATCATTCGCGTTATTGACACCGCAGAACCCTCATCTGAGAAAATAAAATATTGAAGACTCAGAAATTATAAAAGCGTTTTGGAGAGGAAAGATTTCGTATCTTTTTATCATAAAAACCTTTGAGATAATTTGGTGAGATAACTTATACCCCGATTTGGTTTGAATTAATTAATAAAATTCATTAAATTAATTTAAAGCTGGTTTTTAAACGAAATTCAGCTAAATAACTTATTATTCATTTAAATTTAATGGAACATCACTTAAACTGAATTGATTTGTACTTCATTCTAGTACCGAAGAAATTCAAACTCGTATTCTAACATTTTCTGAAATTGCCGCAACAGTGATTGAAAAGTAAAATGAGCCGAAGGGATCAAAAATTCAGACGGCGTCCACACAATGAGCCTGTGAAATTGGTTCGAGATGTCAAGGATCCGGCAGATCTGAAAATTGGAAAACACCTTGTGCACAATGACAATCCTCCCAAGGATGTTGAGCCACAGGTATCCAAATCGGCATTGAGCAATTTACCATTTTTTTTAAATTATAATGAGCCAAAAATATTTAGAATTGGTAGTAATTTCAGATAGCCTGGTCTCTAATATGAAAATAGACTCCGCAAATATTAAAGAATATTTGGACTTTTCACTATTTTGACATATTAGGAAAAGACGAAATATGTTTGATTGGAGTTGGAGTTAGTGCTCCGCATCGGGTTGGGCCAACCCGATGACCAGTCCGATCGGATTACAATTTTCTGACCCAACCAACTTTCCGGGCACTTTTGGCGGGGTTGTGGGTCTCTAAATTCTAACGAGCCAGAAAGTTCGGTCACTGTGACAAAGTCGGATTGGGTCAACTTTGTTCAGTCACTTGTCGCGTTGACCCCCAATTTACATCCTGCACTTAACCCATCCAGCCAATGTAGAACCCTATTTGGAATGTCTCAAAAATCTTTAGGAAAGGTCCAAAATGATACAAGGTGGAAAAAATTATGATACTTGCACGGCACGCCGGGCACTTCATTTGACGTATTTTTGGCCGATTTACTCATATGAGAAGTGGCTCCCTTCTTAAAATTTCTGAACTTCAACTAAACTCTGAAATCTTCTAGCCAAAAGTTGAGCGAGTTCGACCAGTCGTACCGGCCATAATTATTGACCCGCTAAAACTAAACCTTAGAAAGAAAAGAGGGTCCCTCGGTGCTCGGAAAATAAAGCCCGACGAATTTCAAGAAGGTGAGCGACGGAGTCAGGGAGAACCGCCGACACCAGCGCCACCACTTCCACCGGTAGTTTCTGTGGCCAAACTGGAGGGAAAAGTGGCACCTGCTAAACCGACTGGGAAACTGCGGTCCCGCTCAGCCGACGTCAGGGCTCCAAGATCCAAAACATCTAAAGGTAAAGCTCAAAAACCAACTGCTTCGGAAAAACGTGAGAAACCAGCAGGGAATCCTAAAAATCCGCAGAAACCAGGAGAGAAAACTTCGACACTGGGAAAACCTGAGGAATCGAAACCAAGCGTAAGATGGCGTGTATTTTTTAAATTTTGCTCAAGTGATAAACAATTAGCCATATTCTATTCTAAATCAGAACGTGTGGAAAAGAGAACCGGTGACACTTGCTCAGATTGTGAAGGATATCGCAACACAAAGGAAAATAATTGCGGCCCAAATGACTGATGAGGTGAAGAGACTTGACAAAGAAGATAAGGCGTTGCACAATTTGCCAATGTTTAAAATTCCACAACAAGAAATCCAACTGGAGAAACTACAAAATCAAGACCACGGGGACTATGATTTTAGAGGTTTCATGAGACTGTACTATAGCCCAGTGCTTCGAACCTACATCGCGCAGAATTGGTGTAACAATTACCGTGGAACAAAGCTTCACAGCAATTGGGCAATTTTAGTGAAACCTGCCCTAGGCGTCCACATGGGTCGTTGGCATCGACGGATTTCAACCAATAGAATCATTTTAATTATGCAATTTCGTATTTGATCCCTTTTTAGCATAGGAACTAAACCGGAGGAGGAGGCATATCAATTGAGACACAAATTTGGTTGGTTCTTATTGTAGTTGGAAGAACGAATCATTTTAACATGTTTAACGAGAAAATTGAAATAATTTTAGATAAGTTGAGAAACATTGATCCACTCCGAGCAGTATCCCGTGATGATGCTCATCTTGAGTTCCTCAATGAATTGGCAATGAATCAACCAATCACGATTCCGATTCCGATCATTCATATAATGATCAAAGAGGTCAATCCCGTCGTTGAGGAAGCGTACCAATGTAATGAGACAATACACATTTCAAATATTTTAAAGGACACCGCACAGTCATTATGTAAAAAGAATGCCGTCAGATTTAGCTGCAATTCTTTATTATATTGTAGTCATTGACCTCCTGTACAACTATTCCAAGGGCCATACCCCGATAAGTCAAACCGTTTGGCCGCAAGGACCAAATAAACATTGCGACGTCATGAGTACGTCACGTTTTCCTACGACGTCATAACCTGTATTTGGACCGTGTATTTCTAGCGGTAAAATAGTCGGACATTTCTGGGTTGAACCTTCGCAAAAGTTGTTTAGGAGGTACACATATCAAAAACCCATCAAAAATTCAGAAAAACCCGACTGCTTACTTTTTGCTATAAGGACTGCGGTGCCGTTTACGTTAAAATATTTGTTTCATAGGCAATTGGTTTGTTTTCTCATTGCAGACTATCAGGGAAGCCCATCTTCCCTGAGAAAAGTCAAGTCCATAAAACAGGTCAATGAGGGACACCTGCATGAAGCAGGTATGGGTAATATTTACATGTTACTAACTTAATTTTGAATGTACTATTCAAGAAGTAATGTGTAATTAATTTTACAAGATAATCTGGCAGATTAATTGTAATGGGTTTTGAACTTGCGCATGAGAATTGGATATGAAATGGAATCGAGGTCAAGAGATTCTTGTCAAGGACGTCAAATGTAGCATCAAAAGTGGACACCTGCTGCCTTTTATGAACCCGTACGCATCCAGTATTAGATGAGAAATAATTAAGCATGCCATATTTTTTTCAAAATTTGTTGAGAGAAATGGTAACATATAGCGATTGGTCTGTCGGAAAGTGGATCAGTAGGGTTTGAGCTATCACTATTCAAACCTTCCAATCAGTGGGATAAATTCCACTAGAAAGTGCCAGTTTAAAGCTATCCAGTATCGGTGGAATAAGTTCATCATTTTAGATCGTATTTGAATGTAATGCCTCCAAGTCCAACTGAACCCAGAGATCCGAAATAGTGTATCGTAATAGTTTAAATTAATTTACGAATCCGACACAATCCTTTGAGATTAGCTCAGATTCTGACTTCCGCAGTTAGGAAATACAACTTCACGGATCCGTATTCTCCATTTTTGAACCCTCAAAGAATCAGAATCTGAACTTACCTTAAAAGATTCGTATGGTACTAATCTAAAATATCTTTCTAACATGTTCCTCTCTTAATGAACGACAATTTCTGCTGACCTTGTCGTAGCAGATCTTTAAATGGATGGCAGTTTCAGGCCATTCATTGTGAAAAACTGTATGTTCGCCAAGTTATTCCCTAGTATTGCTTCCTATGAAAAGGCCCTTAAGTGAGAGAATCTTCGTTTCGAATTTAAAACTTTTGAAGATAAGGTTTCTTAAGAAATGTTCTGAAAGGTCAAAATAATCCATTGAAGAATGAGCTAATCTTTAGGATGATTAGGCATAGAGCTTATCCTTGGTTTCAAACCGGAAGCTCTGTATGAACGATGGGATTTGACATGGCTTTAGAAGTGCTTAAGATCGTTGAAGACTGACCAGACCCAAATTGAGATTCAATAGCTGATTATAGTTCACGATTGGCAGAACGTAATTATTAGTTGGTAGAAGGACGAGTTCTCTAGTTCCTGTAATTCTGTCGGTGTCCGTATTTGAAATGCAAGGACAATTCTTTTCGGATGTTGAAGTTCATGAAATTCCTTTAACAGAGAATCGAATAAAAATTGCTAATTAAAAAGTGAATTACGCAACATGGTTTGAGTTGAACTGAGTGTGTCCATAAATAAGTATTTATTTTCAAAGTAAGGGTAAGCAGCGGATATTGACAACAATACAATTTTAAGATTCGAGTGTGTAAGTTGAATCAATCAAATTGTGAATAAAGCTAACATTTTAAAGAAAATTGTAAGTACTTAAAAACAAAAGACAGTTGCATTGTATGTTTCAATATTTAACAGGTCTGTCGATCCCACACGTTGCGTCCTAAATAGCTACTTGTCAACGAGGTATAAATACTAAATTCTTAAATAAATTTATACTCTCCAACTGGAAAAGTATTGAAAAATGTTTACCTCCCATCATATAAATCTTCTAAACAATTTTACAAAATCATATAATTTAATAAAATTCATTCACTCAACATTGCATACAATGCAATGAATTATTGTGTTAAACATTGGTTCAGTCTAGTGTTGTGTAATAACGTTCATTTATAACAGTCGGTGGAAGGAAGGAATTAACTAAACTAACGATAAGTCGTCGGTTCATCACAAAATGAGGTTCTTTGACCAAGTAGATCCTCAGATCAGTGTCTTGAATTTTAGGTGTTACTTTCCATTAGTCAATTCGTTCTGGGGGAGCTGGTACACGTAATGTCACCGGATTCCCCGAAAATGTCTCACGGGAAATTCGTCCTCCAGCGACGCGGAATGCGACCCAAACACTCAGAATGAGTATAATGTAGTCAGGTAAGACTGAGGCGAAATACAGATTTTGGGTGTTGAACAAGGTCTACAGAAAAAATTCAAAATATCATTAGCATGATTCATCATACTGTGAAATTATTTAAAAACCCCTTAATACGACCCCCCTTAAATTCCAAAGCCAAAACTTACGACAAGAGAAGCTCCAAGATGTAAAATCAAAACCAATGCAATCAACAAGAAATTCTTGTGGTCCAGGGCATGGAAAAAAATGACTCCCCAAGATGTGTGCAAGAAAATGAAGCAAAGGGTCGTAATTGCAGATACGACGATGAAATTTGGGTTGTCACTCCCACGTCTCAGTCCAACAGATCCAGGGCCAACAGATTCGGCCAAGAGATTTATCAACGAAAATGCTCCACTCATGATTCCGAATCCGAGACCAGCCACTGTGAACATAAAAAATTAAAACAAAAACTCAATACTTAATCAAACGTATAATAAAAAATTAGAAATCACTGGGAAAGCAGTAATTCGCTAATCTTTTCTGATCAAATTACCGTAAGCGAGAATGTGTTTATTGTCAACAAGTTTTGTACTCCCATCAGTTACTTTACTGAGACCTGACTCTGCTTTCCGTAGAAGAAGATAAACGACGAAACGAAGAAGTTCTTGAAAAATCACTGAAAATATGACGCTGACCGATAAAGGTCCTTCGAAGACATCTGCAATCAATGTGTACATTAACGACGAAAGCAGTAGTGCCAGCAGCCAGAAAAATGCACTGGAAAATAAACAATTAATTCATTTAAATATTGAATAAAACATTGTCATTTAATTTAAGAATCCTTGCTGAAAATTACCTCGCAATCAAAATGATGATTTTGATCGGATCACGAGCGATTGTGAAAAGAAAGAGTGCAAATGGTGGGCCAAAGGCAATGAAGGTACATCCAAAAAATTCCATCACCGTCATTTTAATTCCTTTTATTTGGCACTTTCCTGCAGATTAATAAAATAAACATTTATTGTTACGTCAAATTATAGAATTCTTGATCATATAGTCCAGTACAAAAATAGTTACCTTTGGACCGGTGTTATCAATAATTTCTTCGCGTACGTATACTTATCCGAAGTTGGGTAAAGCGAGATCAAGGGGACCAACCTTTAAAGAACAAAAATAAGGCATTGTGGTCATTGAATAAATACTCACTGTTAAAATGAGTAGTTGTATTTTACAATTTGTACCTAATTATTTGTCCATAAAATAAAGTGATTCGTTGATATGTTCAATTCCAATAAGCAGCCAATGGATGAAAGATAAGAAGAGAAGTACGTGAAATCAATTCACGAAAATTCCGACAGACAGAATCTCTGAAATTCTGGTTGTCTCCTTTAAAAAAAATAATGTTACCAATAATTTCACATTTGACCAAAAAAATAAAATACACCGTAAAAAATTTCTGAGTCAGAGCAAGAAATGATAGACCATAGGGTTAAAATATAAAATCATAAAAAACCACCAAACAATTATCTTTGAATTTAATTCTAGAGATTTTCACATCAAACCATTTAAAAAGCATTCCACATTTTTAATTACACAAATAAATGTAAAATCATTGTAAAATATTTGACATTAAAAATACCGGGGAGAATAATTGGCGAAGGGGAATGATATTGGTGGATATTAAGAAGAACAAAATATAGTTTCAAGTATTGCAATTGAAGGTACCTGGCGGATTAAGATGATTTAAAGTTGATTAGAACTGATTTTGGAATAAATTGATTGATTTTTAAAGGGACGGATGACATCACTTTAATTTTGACGAACTATTTCACCTGACAAGTCTCCGAACGGAATTTGAAATTAAGTGCGGAAAAATATCCTAGCGTCCAATTTCATAGAGCATCTCAAGAATCACCAACCATCAATCACTAACCACTATACCCTACCGATTTCGGATACTTTGTTCAATTTCTTTTTAAAAAATACGTAGAAAGAACTGAAAAGTTTATCATTCCAGCATGTTTGGGTCGGTTTTTCCCTATACTAGTGTTCAATTCCTTGTATTTGGACCAACTGCGGTTACTTTAAATTGGTTTTTCGCTCCCTAACTACTAGGGGTATTTTCTCTAGACAAGACAACTGGAGAACAACCTATCATCTTAAGTTCCAAACTCGATTTTATTCAAGTGTCTTTCCAATAATTTGATAAAAAAAATTAACATATTAATGCTGCTCAGCAAGTCCATTGCAGCATGATGGTATGGTTGGTCCATTCTGTCTCGCTGTGCTGGGGTTCGATTCCTCGGACTTGCATTCCCGGTGGTTGCTTTAAAGAGGTTTTTCCATTGGTTTTTCCTACTACTAGATGGTATACCTACGTTGTACGTCTCTAGGCCAAATGGAAAGCAACCCAAAAATACGTGATGATGTTTGATTCGGCCTCAGCCGCTATGTCAATTAATGTGGGAGTATTTTTTTTTATTAATGCTGCTCACGCTCGGTGTGTATTAGGATACCTTACCGTTTAACCATACGGTATGGGGGATTAGGGGCCATTTCATCACATATTATTTTAAAATAAATACAAATTACCGAATTACAAGATGAGAAAGTTAATAATGATTTGAGTTAATGATGATTTGGAAACCCAAAAAATGCCTCATTTTCAGGAAACATTTCTTGACCAGAAGGTCAAACCGGTTTATTAAAATTAGAGAATAACTCCTTTAGGAAAAGAATTGTCGATCGTCGGGAGATCAATCAGAGATTGAATAAATTTTCAGTCAATGAGAGACAACAGTACTTTTCCGTTTTCAAAATAGGTTTTAATTTTTTAATCTCTATAAGCGGAGTCTTAATCTAATTTTCCCGTGGAGTGAGGGAATTGAGACAACTAAATCCGCAGTGAAAAAATGAAATCATTGCGTGCACGTTTTTAGTCCTTCACGCTATACAATATTCTGCTCATCTGCTCTACACATTCTTAATCCCTGGCCGTCGTGTCAAATTGAATCTTAATTGATGAAATGTTTTCTTTTTTGTCGGACGCTAAAACTAAAATAGTACCCGATATATAAAACGTATGATGTTTATTAAACGAAATCAGAATTTATTTTTATGATAGGTAATTCTAACTATGATGATAAATCAGAATAGGTTGAATAACTCAACTGCATTTTTAAGACAAACCGAACACTCTTTCACGATTTATTGGTTCGTTCAATGTTGACTGTTCATTACAAGTCGCTCAAAAGTATGTATGTATATTGTTATGTATCGGTACAAAGAATTTGGAGTCGTGAATACGTTTTCACTCGTTCGTGGAATCATTTGTTCAAGAATATTTAAAAGTTTTTTTTGTTATATAATTATTGCTGTTCACTGTCGTCAATCTCACAAGTCATAACTGTCTCCTTGTGGAGAGGAGCGAGGTTCTTGTTGGTTAGTGAAGCGAGATCCAATTTCCTCGGCTAGGTTAGGGTTCGACTGACGGATTTGATTAGCAATGGCTTGTCCCCTAAATAATAAAACAAAATAATTTATTTATCAGTTGTCAAATTAGAAAATTTGATATAATATTAGTATAGAAATATAAATGAACCGTACATTTGTAGTAAGCTGTCCACACTTTGACTGTCGTTTCCACCCGCATTAAATCCAGTAATAATTGACCTCATCCTATCGTCGTTGAACAAATTACTCGCACTTTAAAAAAAATTATAAAAGATATACGAGAATGAATTTAAAAACTCACATATTTTGCATATTAGGATCCTGCAACATCTGGGTAGCCATATTGATCAACGATGGATTGTTGAAGATAGTCTGCATGTTTGGAACAGGCCCAGCACCAGCACCACCAGCAGCCCCAGCCGCAGCCGCAGCCGCATCAGCATCCTCCACTTGAGCCTGCAAGATCTCTTGTGCAACACGAAGATTATTCATGTAACTCTCGTTCTCAGGCTCCAATTCAACAGCCTTTCGGTAACAAGCATATGCCCTCAAATGATCATTCATTGTGGAGTAGGTCACTCTGACAAAAATAATCAAAATTAGATGTCACATCATCTCAATCTCTAATATTAATTAACAAAATACCCCATGCGGCCGTAAGCTCGAGCATAAGTGCGGTTCAACTGAATAGCAATCTGACAGTCACGAAGAGCCTTGTCCAAATTATTCAACTTCAACTGAGAGGCAGCTCGATTGCAGAAATAAACAGCGTTCCGACCATCCAAAGTAATCGCCCTGTGAATAAATTAAAAATGTAAATTACATAATTCTCCTAAATTTTATCATTCTTTCTTACATTGAGTAATTTCCCATGGCCTCCTCAAACTGGCCAGCTTTCATCTCCTCGTTCCCGAGGTTCTTGTGGGTTTCAGCTTTAATCTTGCTCTCATCACTGGTGTCCGGGGGAAGAACGTACAATTCACCTTTGTCAATGTCAATGATTTGCTAAGAAAAAAAAATCAAACATTGATGATTAATAATTGATAATAAATTATGAATTTAGAAAAGCAGAGTATTAGTAATTACCTGAATAATAGCATTATCTGAGAGACTTGAAGTGGCTTTTGGGCCAACACCAGCAGCGCCATCCCCTCCAGCCGCTCCAGCTGCAGGTCCGGCAGCACCAGCATCTCTCTGCAAAAAGTCTCTGAAGATTTGTCGCAATGGCTGAGATGATCTGTACTCTTCATCTCTCAAGTTGATGTTGAATGCCGTTTCAAGACATTGCATCGCAACCTCCAAACTCTCACGACTGTCCGCCGTAGTATTATCATTCTTAAATTCTTGGTCAAGAAACTCCAAAATGCTGTATGCCAAGTATCGCTTATCCAAGGGATCCGACATTGCTCTTATTCTCTCGATCAAGTCTCTCGCCTGTAAGAAGAAATAAAATTAAATGTCGTCAGTGTCTATCACATTTTCACTTCCGCATTTAAACCAGGTCAATTTAACAACAACAATAAGCGTAGTGTAGTACCCTATCCATCAATTCCGGAATTGGAACTGAGCTCAAACTCATTGTAGAAGAATTGTAGGTTCCGAGAACAGTAAAAACTGAATCATGTCAATAAGTGCAATCAATACTCCCGGAAGTGAGTTTTCTCGAGGGTATTGAACCCAGGTGGCCTTTATAAGAAAGTACTCGCAGTCCCAGTTTTGTTTTTCCTGTGGTGGTAAACAAATTTTTTGACTAATGTCATGGGTTACTTTCAGAAAAAAAATGTGATCAATGTTCCTAAAATACTAAAATCCCGTACTTAACATTTTGAAAAGAAATGTACTGAAATGACTTGTTCCTGGTAATTATCGCTCGAGTCCTTAGAAGACTCCCAAGAAAAAAAAATAGTCAATTGAATTATTTTTTTGCTTTCTCCATAAAGCTTGCACAATATCTTTATGACATGAAAGCCTCAACAAAAAAGAAATACAAATCCTGCATTTTCATTGAAAATCCCACACGACGGATGCAATGCTACGGTCTTAGTATACAACACTCTCATAATAAAAGAAACTAATTGAATTATTCTACTCCGCTGTAATCTCCAAAGTGCCAAGTCATGGTAATGGTGATTGTCTATGACAGACAATTCAATATTTTGTTTCTTTCTGGTAAAATACATAAATTCTTAGCTAGCATTCCTTCTGAAATTAAGGAAAAGTGATATAAAGTGACAGGTCCTAAGTGAGAGCATCATAATTTCAATGTAACGAAAAGAAAGACACTCAAGAACTTTGGCTTAGCTCGGGTTAAGTTTTGGCAAATTGTCAAGGTTTTAAACCTTCTGGTTCATTGGCTTGATGATGTACGTTGTACATGGCAGGGGAACCTAACCTAATCGAACCGACAAAAAATAATATTTTCAATTATTTTCCCTGACTAACCCACTAACCGGTGAATGCAAATAAAAATGATGACTAGGGTGCCTGGCGCCATGTTGGCAGTTTGATATAATTTATATTAAGTCTTAAGTCAATTCAACCTTCGTTTATTTTAATTAGTTTAATTCAAATTGATAAGTCTGATTTATGATCATACAGTTGGCTCTGAATTTAATTTATTCCCTACGACGTGAAGTGCTAACTGATCATACAATTAAATCAGACATTGAGTTGCCTCTAACATTTATTTATTTTACCGTATGGAATTTTTTCACGTATTTTCACATATCCTTATAAGACCTTTTTTTTTCGTAGTATATTTGCAAAGGCATTACATTATGCACCTGCTTTAAATTCACTGCTACCGTTTCTTAATCATAAATTCACGAAGGACAATGACAAGGCGTACTGAATAAAATTAAAATACTACAAAGCGGCCAATGTAAAGGGTCAATGACCTAAACAAAATAAGATTTTAGAACTTGGACCTCCATCCATATTTTCCTGGATCTAATCAAAATACGACCATATTTAATACAACTCCCGTCATGTCACATGTCATTTAAGCATTGGTTTGTCTCACATTGCCGCCTTTAAAATTAAATAGGAAGCCGATGACTCAGCATTTTTCTTAACGTACGTACGATACATTACGTGTAATCACACGTAAACTAAATATTTTAATATGATACTGCCGATTTAGTGACGGAGGATGGGCATGTCACCGTGAAATGTGACCTGCTGTCAGTAAATTGGAATATGCCAAGGCCCTTGCCTGTATGTTATGTCGAATGAAAATGTTATGGAATGAAATGAAAGATAAGGAATGGAATCGGAAGACAGAACACAGAAAAGGCAAAGGGTAAAAGTAAAAAAAAATACTTACAACGACTGATGAACTGAAGAAAGACTGTGACTGACTGATCAGTGACAGGAGTAGATTTGTAGAACAATAAACTGATGAATTGACGAGTTCGGTCCGAATTCGGTGTTGGTTGTAGAAGACAGAGTCTGGAACTGAACGAGGAGCGAGGAAAATTCCGGACGAGCTTCCAAACTCTACAGTTTGTCTTTTTTTTTTCATGGGAGCCCACGTGAATTGGTCCCATCTCAAAATCAAGACTCAAAGCCGGGAAACCCAGGAGATCAGACTCACGTTTTTACATGACATGTCAAATAAACAGATTTCCACCATTAGAGGCCGCGGCCTTTAAAATTCGGTACGGCATCTAGACTCTAGACCGGCCTCTATTGTAGACAGGCCTCTATTAGAGGAAATTTTACAGAATAAACTCTCCACTCCCGTAAATGACAGACTTAGAAAACTAAACGTATAAAATTTTGTATTGTACCAACTACATGTTGTACGAGGTGTCCCACCGTAAATGACCGGTTAATCGCCCGGGTGTTTAATTAAATTTAAACTTTTTGCTCCGGCATTTATTACGCGCCCCATCACACGACCCGGCGTTTGATCGACCCCAGGCGTCTATTGAAGCCCCCGGCAATTAATCGGTCATTTACGGTAAATAAAAGTAAAAGTATATGAGACTCGACTATTCTGCTATTAAGCTGGTTGGAATGCTAGACATCCGGTCTAGACGGAACACCTGTCCAAATAAGTGAAAGGTGACAATACAAACACATTCAACATGGCTATGAGCGTCCCGGACTTTTTCATTAATGATTTGAGTCAATTCTTACGTACCGTAAATGACTTATTCAGTGCCTGGGCGTTTCATTGAAATTTGAACTTTTGACCCGGCGTCTGTTTTAGCACCGTCGCGATATGAACTAAGCGCTCTTTACTACCCATCTCGTGAGCACGCGTTTAATCGGACCCAGGCGTCCAGCATTAACGGTATTCGGAGTTCTAAAAGAAATTTGATCAACAGAATCCATCCTCAGAATTCCACAAATTTGAACTTCTAAACAGATAATTTCAGTCGGAACTTTCAGGGGGTCATACCCTGATGAATGCATCGATCTTCTTCCTTTCACTTGAAGAGGTGTTCCGATCCTATTAAGATACATTTTAACGCCAGGAAAGGGTCCAAATCTGAGTACTATTATGACAACTTTAGAAATTATGGGCATTTTTAAAAATAATGTTGTGGATAGTGGATAATATTAGTTACAATAACAGTCAAATCGGACACCAAGCTGAAATATTTTTTCTAATTTCTGATAGTATTACTGATCAGTTTCGAACGACCTTACATAGCGTTGCCGCAATTACACTAGGAACGATTTCACCTGAAACGAGACTTGAAACGAATTAGTAAAATATTTCAGAGGTCTCGTTTCTGGTAATAGAAAAGGCTGAAAAACGTTTCGAGCGATCTGAAATGGAAATGAAATCGCCACAGAGCGATTTCATTTCAGTCGATCCGACCTCGTGGCATCGGACGGGCGATTCAAAATATTCAATTCTGCTTTTCAGTTCACTGCAACTGATTCGGCCTGAAATCACGTTCAACAGATCTCAAGTGTAATTGCTCTATTTAGTTGAAATAGAATCTCCCGTATATCTGACACTATGGTCTACGACCAATGACCATGTAGGTCATTACATGGTACATGGTACAGTACCTGGTATGACGTCATAACCGCTATTTTTATAGAATGAAGGGTATAGTTGATCTGATCAGCAAATGTCTTAACATTGACTATGAGTTTGTTGTCCACCAATAGAATTTCGTATAACCTAAGAATATGCTCCTCACTGCATTAACAAACACAAGACTTTGCCGTTGTATGACGTCATAACTTCTCTAATCGCATAGCACATTTGATAAAATCCAAGAATATCTGTATTGGTGCTGATCTCTGAGTTGTAGGTGTGGTTTTTTGTTGGCCACACCCATTTCATGTCCAACTGCTGACTTTCGGCCAACCCATTCGCCCAACCAAAATCAAATGGAAATCTTCCTGAGTCTGGGAAATACGACTTTGCCTCTAATCCAAATATTGCGGGGAAATGCGACAAATTTGAACTTCATCAGCATTTCAGTGTTCACCGGAACAAAATAAAATAATATTCACAATATTCGTCATTGATTACTCAAAATTTGACTTAAGTGTCAATCGTCTGACTCAACGTCAAAATGTCCATCGAAATCGAGTCAACCGAGTAAGTCAAAGTCAAAGTCTATTGAATTTTAGTACTATTTTTTAATCTCACCGATTTATATTAACAAAAACATGAAATGTTGAAACTAGATGCAAAATATGGATAATTTTAATTAATTCAAAAAAATTAGGTAAAGTCCGATTAAAGGAAATGTTCAACAGATGAAGTTTTGATATATAGACTGGATAATCTTTTAAAAACCGTAAATATATGAAAATAAAGTATTTGTGTATTTTGTTCAGTATCATTCGATTGGTTCAACAATTCTTGAAGGAAGCTAACCTTCTAAGAAGTCTTCAGGCTTTACAAGATGAAACTGGAGTATCACTGAATACTGTAGACAGTGTGGAGAGCTTTTCAGCTGACATCATCAATGGACATTGGGACATCGTCCTCAAAGTCACCCAGTCACTCAAACTTCCAGACAAAAAATTAATCGATTTATATGAACAGGTAAACCGTTGGAATAATACTGAAAATTGTTAAGTGATTGATTGAAAGAGAATTTTCTATTTATTTTCTCTAGGTTGTTTTGGAATTGATTGAGCTGAGAGAATTGGGAGCTGCTAGGTCACTTTTGAGACAAACTGACCCTATGATCATGATGAAACAACTAGAGCCTGAGCGCTATATGCACATGGGTAAGTGTAATTACGATTTTCGAGATTTTGGTCAAACATTTCTACTAAAAAGTATACTTTACTGGCAATTTGTTAATTTAATATTTTCTATACAGAAAATCTACTGGCCCGTTCCTACTTTGACCCAAGAGAGGCTTATTTGGAAGGAAACAGTAAGGAAAAACGACGAGCTGCGATTGCTCAAGCATTGTCTGGAGAAGTGTCTGTCGTTCCACCGTCCAGACTTTTGGCCTTACTGGCTCAAGCTCTTAAATGGCAACAACATCAAGGTCTTCTTCCGCCTGGGACAGCAATTGATTTATTCCGAGGAAAAGCTTCCATGAAAGAACAAGAGGATGAAAAATTCCCAACTCAAATGGTCAAGCAAATCAAATTTGGACAAAAGACCCATGTCGAGTGCGCTCGGTTTTCTCAGGATGGACAGTATTTGGTGTCTGGATCTGTGGATGGATTCATTGAAGTTTGGAATTTCACAACTGGGAAAATTCGGAAAGATTTGAAATACCAAGCACAGGTTAGTGGAACTGGAATTGTTATTTGCACTAGTAAATAATTCAAGCAAATTAATTTTTTATAATTAAAATCAGGACAACTACATGATGATGGAAGAGGCCGTCCTGTGTATGACATTCAGCCGGGATTCAGAAATGGTAGCCTCTGGGTCACAAAGTGGGAAAATTAAAGTATGGAAAATTGCAACGGGTCAATGTCTTCGTCGATTTGAAAAGGCTCATGCCAAAGGAGTTACTTGTCTTCAATTTTCAAAAGACAACAGTCAAATTCTCAGCTCTTCTTTTGACTGTACCATTAGGTAAACAATACAATTTTTAAAGAGATTTGAAGGAATGGTATTAATTTTATTTAATCACAAACTTGTTGAATCATAGACTTCATGGTATGAAATCAGGGAAAGTCATTAAAGAATTCCGTGGACACACATCCTTCGTGAATGAAATTGCGTTCTCTCATGATAACCATAATATTTTGAGTGCTTCCTCTGATGGCTCTATTAAAATTTGGAGTATGAAAACTTCTGAAGTAACTCAAACATACAAATCACTCGGAGGAACTGGAGCCATTGATATTCCAATTAATTCAATCCACCTTCTCCCAAAAAATCCTGATCATTTCGTTGTTTGTAATCGAACCAGTACTGTCGTCATTATGAATATGCAGGGCCAGGTAAAATTACAAATTGTTAAAGTACAAATTATCGGTTTTTTATTAATACAACTATATAAATTCTTCAGATTGTAAAGTCATTCACGAGTGGTAAGAGAGAAGGCGGAGACTTTGTCTGTGCTTGTATTTCCCCACGTGGGGAGTGGATTTACTGTGTTGGAGAAGACTTGGTCTTGTATTGCTTTTCTATAAACTCTGGAAAATTGGAAAGAACTTTGACGGTAATCCCAAAAACGACAGCTCTCACATATTTTTCGATTGAATTACATTTTAAACTTTTAATTTATTTTAATATAGGTCCATGAAAAAGATGTCATTGGAATTTGTCATCATCCACATCAGAACATGATTTGTACGTATGGTGAGGATGGAAGTTTAAAATTATGGAAACCCTGAAAGAACAGCCAACAAGTTCATCCAAATCCTTCAATTCATATTTCATATTCTGCGATGAACCAATTCTTGTGTTTCTCGTATTTGTACATGTTCATCTATTATTTACTGACTCATTATAGTTACTTTAGTTCAAGTTGAGTTTCATTCATGATGATAACATTCTCGATTTTGTTATGTATTCAATATTCTTCATATAAATTATATGTGTAATATAATTAACAAATATAATTTAATAAATAAAAATGACCATAGCCCAAATCAACACGTCTTTGTTACGCATCATTTTTTTCTTTGGAATTCGAACTCTACATACATTACATCCGTGTAAATTTCGGTCAAAGTTCACTCATTTATTCTTCAGCTGGTCACACACGGATTTCCGCAAAGATTCAACTTACGATCCTGTTTTCTTTCCTTCTCGTTCCATGTTAACAAAATTCACCGCATTCTAACACGGCATTATGGTTAATTAAAAGTCTAATTTATTTAAATATACTATAATATCAATATAATTAAAAAATGACTAAAACTATGCACAAGATTTCGGAGTGTTCCATGAATAAATTACATTGAATTAACGCACAATCGCATTGGCGTCATCTCGTCCGGTAATCTCATATTTTTGTGATAGGAAATCAGTCATGGGTCATCCGTGACGAGGAATTCCAACGGGATGAAAATTTCACTCCTTACTCGATCGGTCAATCGGTCAATGCCAGTTTTGTCTATTAAGATTATGAAGATTTCATTCAACACATAAAATATTAGTAGATCGCCAGAAGTATTCTCAACCTGCCTCCTATGAATAACTTTGTACAAACAAAATGTAGTACAGAATTATATTTATGCTGTCAAAATGTACAGGGTGGTTCATAGACATTTCCCCAACCTCTGTGTGAAACATAACTTGCGTATTTGCAGAAAAAAAGTAAGACATACATTTTGTAGATATTTTAAGAGTTGTTCATCGCGTATCCCGGCGCTGCATAATTAACACAAGAGAAAGACGGCATAATATGTCTTTTTCTATGTTAAAAATTCCTCTACACGGCTGCGTGGATTGCATCGCATCAAGAAAATGTATATGCCACATTTTTCAGTAGTGTTGGGAATAAAAATAATGATGTTTTTTTTTGTAGATGATAATTGCATAACCGGGAACAAAATCCTGAATATTTTAGACTTTACAACAAAATAGCATTCCTTGCTAGATCTATGATGCTAGGATTTAATTGATTAGAAATCTTTCCGCAGCCTCCATTATGTCATGACGTGATTTATATTTTATCAGAAAATGATTAAGGCCATCTTTAGTTGGCTGAAACTGAAACTCCAAGTGGATGCGTGTTAGCACATGCACATGTGGAAATGATAACCAGAAATAGAATCCATATTTGGGCTACGTTTACACTATACGGCTTACCTTATGATGAAAGCCAGATATGGCTTAAACGGGTGCAACAAGTGTGAGTGGTCTGACCGGGTAATTATATGAATCTCCTAGAATTCACATATTTTATAATTTACGTACACACGTGAGACCGAATTTAAGTGAATCATTAATGACTCATACAGCGGTGACCGGACAATTAACTCACTCAATTGCCTGTGAATATTTCATTCATTCATTTCGGAATTTCTGAACAAAGAGAAAACTTCTAAAGTTGGAAAATAGGCACGGCCAGGGCCAGTACCATTAAATTACAAAATGGTCATGCACGCTGTGACGGCTCTCTTCAATGCAGTCTTTGAGGTGAGGATTAATTTAAAATAAAACAGAATTAATGAGGTAATTAACCAAATTGCCAATTAATTATGGCCCATTAAAAGGAGAACAGTTAAACCGATCTTGTAAGGTATACCAGGAAACTTATGGATACCCGAGGTAATTGAGCACAGGCGAGGAATACGGAGAGCAACTAGTATGCCTTTTATATTTATTGAGAAAAATTAAAAAGCGGGTTAATTCCTGTACCCGAGACATACTTGACATAAACGACAATAACCGACAACCGAATAACCAGTCGGAGCGGTTAAATGAAATATCCTCGTACAAGTATAAGTTCTTGGCCGAACGAAATTATAGATCACGCAGTTTTAGAAAATTTTATATTCCAATTTTTCGATAATATTTCTGTTAGTCGTAACATTTGAATCATATAGGACATAAATAAAATGTTTACGCCGATTTTCTTACACGGATTAACAGCCCAGAATGACAGAATTTCTATAACAAATTGTTCACGTAATAATTTAAAAATAATTTCGAAATTATTCAGACATACGGTCCAACAGATGAATTACTTGAAACACAATGCAAAGTGAAAGGCATTAAAGGAAAAATGCTCAAAGATCAGTATGCGCATTGTTGTTCGGACGAAGTTCTTCAAAAATATTCTAGCATTCTTCAAAATCGTCAAATATGAATCGGGTGAGATTGCGATCCCGAAAAAAGTCCGCAAATTCTAGTGCGATCAAGCGCCCTACGCCCTATGCTGCCTATTTTCTGGCTTCTCAGTTCTATTCCCAGCGATTACAAAAATGGTATTTTATCAACTCTTAACAGAATTTTCTAATTCTGAATTCAATCGATGGTTTAAAAAAACCGACCACGATTAAAGTAAGTGGTTTACATACAATGCAAGAATTTTAACCCAATTTGACTAAAAACCATGCAGGACGTTGTTGTGTTTGTAGATAGATATAAGTTTATCGATTTCTAAAAAAAATTATTTTATTGCTTTGATTCCGCAGGCTCCACTATATCACCTGTGTTTGGAAGGTGTGTTACTAATTTGGGTAATCTGGCTTGTAAGGAGAAAAAAGAAATCTGATGAGCAAAGGATCCTTACACCAGAGGTCAGTCTTTCCCCAAAATATTTCAGAATTTTAGACATGAATTAATTTATATTGATATATTATTCTACAGGAAGAAGATGAGATTATAAACGCTTGGACACCTCGTCCACTGGTTGACACGGAAGAATTAGACAAAGTAGACAATTTCATGTCAGATGTTTGGAAGTCCGTGGAAAGTCGGCCAGGAAAATTCCTTGTTGTAGATGGACAAAAGTACTTAAATTTGGCCACTCACAATTACTTAGGATTGGTCGATGACAAGTCGCTCGACGCCGAGGCCGAAAGGTGTATTAGAAAGTATGGCGTCGGGTCTTGTGGTCCCAGGGGATTTTACGGCACCGTCGGTTAGTTTTTTTTTTGCAAGTTTTGAATTTGGGATATCCGGCCTCTGCATGGTATCCGGTCACTAGCGTCTATGCCAAATGGTTAACACTGGGATGCACCGAATAACTGGAAATCGGTCGACCGAATACTTGGCTCTGGCTCGGACTGAGTCCGTTTCAGAGATTAGGTGACCAAACATTCTGATTTAGAGGCCGAACAGTTCAGTGGACGAATAGTAACAGACTATTCGGTACATCCGTACATCCCTCGTTAACACGTTGTCATTACCAAGGGCGAATCCGGATACTCTGTCCCCGGCTATTGTCCAAATAGCCGCTATCAGATTCGAAACAACGCTTAATGGAACGTTATGATTATATTTTAACACTAGATGTTCATTTGGAGCTGGAAGAAAAGATCTCAAAATTCATGAACGTAGAAGAATCTGCTTTGTACTCTTACGGTTTCTCTACAATTGCCAGTGCCATTCCGTCATACGCCAAAAGTGGAGATATCATATTTACGTGAGTCCGCCATCTTTTATTCCTTTAGAATTTTTAGAACCAGTGTAAACACTGTCCATATTACTACATTTTCCTAGCTGCTTGGAATGAGTTCATATAATTCCGACTTTTTAAAATGCAAACAATTAAATATTTAAAGATGTATTAGATTTGGAAAAACAGTTTCAAATAAAAATGTACAGAACCAAACAGTGATATTCGGCATCGCAATTTGATAATATTTGGCCAACCGAATATTCGGTCAATGCCATGTAATGTAATGCCGGAAAATAGGAAATACTGAATATTTGGGTTCGGCCTATGATCGAATACCAAAAATGATTTCAAACAATAAATATTTATATTTTAGGGATGAACACGTACACTTCGCCATTCAGCAAGGTCTTAAAGCCTCGAGGAGCATCATTATTAGGTTCAAGCACAATGACGCCGATGACCTGAAGGAACTTATGGACCTTCAGGCGGCACGTGATGCGAAGGTAAACGAATTATGACGAAAACATTTTAATGAGTCTCTGAAATTTCACGCGCTAATAGTCGTGTTGCTACATCATTTCAGAATCCGAAGAAGGCTAAAACTCAAAGACGTTTCTGTGTAGTAGAGGGAATTTATATGAAAACTGGGGAAATGTGTCCATTGAATGAGGTCAACAAATTATGTCGTCAACACAAAGTCCGTCTCTTTGTTGATGAAACTGTCTCATTCGCAGCCATTGGAGATACTGGCCGCGGAATAACTGAGCACTTGGGAGTTCCGGTAAGAAACACAGATTTATTGCAAGTTGCAGGATTAAGTGATGGGAATTATTTTTGACCAATTCGCTTTGGCGTTCGAAATTGGGACGTTAAATGAATTTACCGTGGACAATATTGGGAAGAACAGCGAATAGTGTGGACGGTGGAAATTCTATTAACCCCCAACCGAAAGAAATCACTTCGCTATCCTTTAACATTGGCAGCTTGGGAATACAACCTCATTTGCCGTGCTCCCAATGTTTAATCATTTTTCCTATCCTATGACATTGTTTCCGTCGTGTGAAAAGTATCCATCCCCTCGTTACGTTATTCAGTACATTATCATTATGAATTTACATTTCTTCCTTCCGAAAAGGAAAAGAAATTATGTGAAGAACAATCAGAATTAGACGAGGTTACCTGAATTTAGATTTCTAAGAATGATATTGAATTCAATTGCCATAAGTTCGAAAGTTCTCTTGGATTAAGTGACGTAAATTCGAGCCGACTTAGGAATATTTCCCGATAGCGCGATGAACGTGATCTCTCGATTTCTGTACAACTACGTTCACTTCTGTCTGCAACTTTCATGGTTTCACTATTATACTGTCATTACTGTGACTGTCTGTACCTCCATTGAAATATGTCTCCGTAATCACCTCGTGACCTGGTTGAGGTGACCAGATCTTCTGTGTCAACTGATCCTAAAGTAAACTTCCATCTGTTGTATTTTGTGACTTCTGTAACTCTTCTTTAACGACGACATTTTTGTTACTCGTTCCCGTTCGCCTGAGACAAATTTTGCAGTAGCTCTAGGAGGTTCAGACTTAAGGGCAGGGGATTAAAATTTTTGTACACCATAATATAGCACCTGAACCAAACTTACTATCCCGTGTCTCGGTTCCAAATTCGGTTTCGGGTCAGCCAAACTATTGTATTTTATCCCAGTCCCCGCTATTATCTTCCCTGATATTCGGGGATCAGGAATTTACTATTTCGTTTCGCCAATGCAATGCTGAATGACGTATGCCATGCCATACATGCTAATGAAAAGCGAAACAATATATCCACATTATTTCCCTGACATGGCTGGCTTAATATAATTCGGATATGTGATTATGATGTTCTTATTTTTGATGTACATTAATCAGGTAGACGATATTGATTTTATAAGTGGAAGTATGGAAAATGCTCTGGCGTCGTATGGTGGTTTTATTACTGGATCTTCATTTGTCGTTGACCATCAACGGATTTCAGGAGTGGGTAAGGCACACATTGATAGAAATTTGTTGGTTTTTCATGGTTACTTACTGCAGTGCAGTAGATCGCTCGATATTGATCTCAAATCCAACAGATTTCAGAATCGGACTATCTTTCTACAAGGAATAGTAAACCCATGATCGAATGATCGCTGCTCCCAGATCGGACATGTTTTTCACATTTTCTGGGGTACCTTACTTTAAACCTACACCCAGGAGCAATATTAATAGTGCATACCCATTGACGCACTTATCTGATGGTTTTTGTGACCCTTACAAAACTTCTTCAGAATAAATTTTCCTAGAAGTCAAATTCGGCAATGGCACTGACAAAAAATAATTGTTTACGATTATTTACGGGTCTGGTCCGGCGTCCGGTCGAGGAATCTCGTGTCCGGTTCCGGCCAGATTTTCAAGCTAATGAAATCTTATCGAGACGAATCAAATCGGGGCAAGCGAGGCCGTTGCAGTGCTCCTATCCCAGAATAGAAATCTCATTTTTCTAGAAAGAAATATCGTGCTCATGGAATGGATATGCTTTTCCATCCTAACTGTGCTTAGCATCTCTATCTGACCCAAACCAGTCATTTTCAATCACGATTACAACCTATCTTTTTAGCTCTTACCTATTGCTAATCCAAATTATAAGTTATATTCCCCTGGTTGATTTCAGGTTACTGTTTCTCGGCGTCACTGCCGCCCCTTTTAGCTGGAAGTGGAATTCAGGCATTGAAATTGGTGGATGAAAATCCTAACATGGTTCTAGAACTCCAGGAAAATTGTCGAAAAATGCAGAGGTACAATCTCATCAACATCAGTCATTATCCGACGAAACGTTATTTACTGTTTTGAATCACTTTAAATGTTTTAATGCCTTCGTTTTCAGAGCTCTGAGTTCACTGAAAGGTTTCAATCTCGGTGGGCATGAATTGTCGCCTCTAAAATTCTTGACACTAAAGAATTCCCGTGGTGAGCGAAGGGACGATCAACTATTTTTGGACCAAGTCATCATTTACGTAAGATTTGCATGATACATATATCTGTTCAGTTCTTTCTCGTTTTCTCGGAGAAAGTGGTGAAAGTCGGCCTGCACGACCCCAGAATGGGCTTGAAGTAGATCTAATAGTCAATCCTACATGATTTTTTAATTTTAAACCTTTTCACAGGTCAAAGATAATCACCACATCGCAATGGTCCAACCCAGTTGTTTAGAAGACCAAGAAATGACTCTAGTCCCTCCGTGTATCCGAATTGCGGTAAACCGTTTACTAACTCAGAGTGAGATTGAGAGTTTGGCTACTGCTTTAGACAACGCCATTGAATCACTGGAATCCTAGCTTTGAAATTATCGCACAAAAACAAATTGAATGGAAACTGGACATTTTCTAAATGTGGGAGCATTTACTTTTCATTCCAAAAGTTTATTTCCAATTTACTTAAATAGTATGAGTCACAAGAAATTAAGACAAAAGCCTCAATAATTTTTAGTAAGCACAATGTCCGTATGTTCTAAACATTTCCAATCTTGCCAAAATTTTATATGACTATTTGTATAATGTGAATTTTAAAGGACAAAAATAATCTCAAGGATTTACTATCGATGTGACTTTCCGTGTGCCTTAATGTTAATTTACTTTGATGACATGTTTTTAATTGTAATTAATTCCTCGGACGAAAATGAATAAATGAATACAATGATGAGACAAATAACATCCAGGAATTGTCAAAACAATAGCCTTTTATTACTCCCTCCATTTGACAAACAAAACGAACGACCGGGATCAAATGCATGCATTCAAAAGTAGGTTCATAAGTTAGCTTTCGAGGAAATAAAAATTCTATCCTTCGATCCTACAATTTCTAATTAGGAATAATTGTAATTGTATATTTTAAATGCCAATAATTTCCACAAATATTTGAATGAACTTTTAGAGTAGCAGCAATTGGGACATCTTACAATTAGTAAAATATTTGAATTTGATTCATGCGATTCAAAATGAATATTACACAGAATATGATGCTTGTCAGACAAATTGGGGCAGATTTCGTCGAAATTGTCAAGAAACAAGACTCCGACGATATTACTCGCCCATAAAGGGTTGTTTACACAATTTATGATTTCGACTACTTTTTTCTTAACCCATATGCCCGATAATAAAGACTATAGGACAAATTTTCAAACCCTAGTCTGACAATTATTCATATTGAATGTAATCCATGAGTGAACGCTTTTATAAGTTTCATTGGTTCCATTTAGATTTTAAACTTTTTTACTTTTTTTAAATGAAAAAAGACACGCTGAATATCTCAAGTATTTTTTACCTTACTATTATTCCTCAGCTATTATACTTTAATATAGCTTTTTTTTACTTTTGGGTCATATATCATATGTTCTTTTTGAGCAGGTTGGTAAATTGGTATAACCTGCTTGTGCTGGTCTTATTGTTAGTATGGTACTGACTATTTTTTTTAACATTTTAAACGGAGGATATTTAGGAAAGCTACATAAAATGAATTTACGGTGCTTTCATTTATGAACCTTATTACAGGCACACCTAAATATTTTATTACCTTACATTACCTACACCTGCTTTTGTGTGTTTTACATACAGAGAATAATAATATATAATATGTATAATGTAAAATGTTCAAAAAAGTGACCCAAAAGTCAAGCAATAATAGAGGATTTAAGAAAGAAGAAAGAGATTTAGTCTCTCACTCCTATCTCTGGACTAAATTAGTTTGAATGAAGGTCATTTGAGGTCATATCATCCATCCCTCCTTGTCTCTCTCATGTCCTGAGTCCTTCCTGACTGGTTATCACTGTTCCGCGGATCTATTCATTATTCATTGTAATTCTAGATTCGTTTGTAATGATTTTGGAAAGTAAGACTATGTAGTGTAGTAGGGTATAGCTTCATTATATCATGACAGGGATTAAAAATGCATGACTTTTGGGACAATTCTTAAGTCTTAATTAATTTATAATTAATTATGAATTTATAGCTAAGAGTTCATTTCTTACACACACTTATCAATTGAACTTAGATCAATTACAACTAAAATTGTACATACTGATGGTTCACGATGTGTATGTATGTATTACTATTATATTCAAATGCATATTATTTTACATTTTTCATGAGAACAATAATTCATTCATTTTGAACAAACTTCAAAACACCACACAAACACTACCACACTCTCATACCAAATAATTATAAAATCATTCATATCCTAAGAATGTAAACTAGGTACATTGACATTTGAAAACTAAAGATTACACGAAGGTCAATTATTTGATTTAAGAATCAAACCAAAGTTGTTGTTTTTTTTTTAATTAAATGTACAGATATAGATTAAAGGTCAACCTATCAAGACAAAAAATGAGGTTACGTAACATCTCTAACTACCCGTCTAGGCTTGGGTCAAAGCCCACAAAGTCTATGGGCAAAAATGACAATTGTCATTGTCAAACACCTCACTTTGCTTCACACCTACAGTCATTCAAGTCAATCCCTTAGAAATGAGTTATGGCGTCGATTGCAAAGTCATCTGTATAATATATTATTAGGATGACGTCACAACCGACGCCACCAAACCAAAACAAGTTAATAACTTAACACTAGGTGTAACTAGACGGTATGTAGTTTGAAAAACAAGTAAAGTTAAAAGTTTCGTCAAAAACGTAAAGCCGTCAAATGTTTCTAGAATAACTACAAAGTCTATAGTTAAAAGTACAAGTAGTAATCGTATGACCAAAAGTTTCATGTCAAAGTCAAAATATTTACAACTAATGCATTTGTATATTAAATTAAATCCAAATCCCTTCCCCCTTCCCCCCGTCCGTCCTCCTCTGCATTCATTCGTGAAGTCGGGATACGATTTCATTGAATGCTCGTCATTGTCGTCATTTTCCCACCGTTCATTGAACATTGTAGATGTGATGTTTATAAGAGTATTTCTACCAACACTTTAATTTTGAGTACAACACGCACACTAACACTTCTTTTTTTTTTGCAATTATAATCGCAGACTTATTACCTTATATAATATTATATTGGCGTGCAGAGAAAGCCTCCAGGATCTTGTGTAAACTTTCAGAGAGGGAAAGAAGTTTTGAGAATAACTTTGTTGTGTAGTTGTTGGTAAGTTGTGATGATGTATTGTTGTTTTTTTGAAGTTTTAGATTTAGAAGTAGGTTGTTGTTGTTTTTAATAGTTCATCCGAGTGAAGGGAAGTCACGTTCGTCATCAACTTTGGGTGCCATTTGCCTTGTAGGGCGATCCTAAAATTTAATTAATATATTAAGTCAGACTGAATCACCCATGTTTCTATAAAAAAAAATAAAAAAAAAAACTTTTCTTACATCTCGATTTGAGAATCCACGACCTCCACGGAAGCCGCCTCTGAATCCTCTTGGGCTTCCACCGCCACGTCCACGTCCTTCAGATTCCGGGCGTCTTGGTCGGTTTTTCATGTCCCCACGCGGAGGGCCAGAAAAACCAGAGCCTGGTGGCATTCCACGACGAGAATCCGGAAAGTGGAAATCAATGTCCAATAATTGCTTTTGGCGACCTGCACGTTGTGGAAATTCCCCAGAGTATTCCTAGAATCAAAATTAAGAATTTGAAATTAAACTAATCAAACTGAAACCGATAACGGAAAATCTTTACCTCTTCCTCTTCTTCTTCATCATCGTGATTCTCCTTTTCCTTTGTTTTCAGTGTCATTTTTTTCCATTGGGACTGATCTTCTCCTTCGCCGGCCTTTCTCAGATTGAACACAGGTTTCGGTCGGGCTTGTTGTTCCTAAAATATTAATTTTTATAAATATAGCCATGTTGCATAAACGAAACACTTAATTATGAGTCAATTCACGAAATGTACATAAATGTTAGTTCAGCCAAATGCCTCAAGTCGATCATTAATCCATTATCTCAAACTCATTAATTCCATCATGTATGAAGAAAACCTTCAAAGTACGGAACACATTTTAAGATTTAGTATGGTCAGACTCGTCATCAGTTTCTCATCATTACTTGTATCAAAGAGAACATTCCATTTTCCAATACAGTCACTACTGTCACATGATTACTTTCTTAAAATTTTAACTCACTTGAAGTGCTTTCCATTCGGCAAGAGTCATTGATTTTGGTTCTTCCTCTCCCTCAGCTGGAGCATCACCTTCACCATCGGCTGTCTTTTCATTTTCGGCATCACTAAAAATATAAATGATTCTAGTGATACAATGTCTTCATTTACGTTGAAAATTAACACGCAAAAAAAAACTGTTTATGTCAAAGCCGAACACACTTTGCTCAATTGTTTAAAAACAAACGAAAGCAAAGCAAACCAACACAAAACGAGTGGTCAAAATACATCTTACATTTTTTTGGGTAAAGTGTTTGCCCTTTAGAGGAATAAAAATTTGACAGTTCTTCAGTAAACATAATTTACACGACATATAATAATGTTTCAATTTATATTAAGATTACCCTTCAACCACAGTAGTGTTGTTTGAGTCGGTTTTTTCTTCCATTGACTCATCCGGTGAGGTTGGGTTAGTTCCTTCCCTACAAAATCACAGAATGATTCCAATTATAATTAATTACACAGATGAGATAAATTAGACTATTTCTATATTCATCCATGATTTTTACTTACACCAAATCATCATCCTTGTAGGTTCCCCAGTTCCTTGAGCCTGCACCATCCCGTTTATCCACTGGTTTTACACTACTGAAATAATAAATTAATTTGTTAACATTATCTGCAAGGATTTAATATTTCCTATTATTAAGCAAACCTCTTATCCGAGCCAGATTGTCGATCAAATTCCCGTTTCCTGTAAGGTCCACGACCTCGACCAAATGGTAATCCACCTCGACTACCACCGCGAGGGAATCCACCTCGTCTTGCTCCACCACCACCACTGTATTCACCACCTTCTCCTCGATATTCTCTGTTGAATTAAACACACAATTCCGATTAAACCCAATCAAATGAGGTAGGTCTACGACTTACCTCTGGGCATATTCATACCTAACATCATCTTGATTCCTTCGGTTGTTTCGTTCTTCCCTGTCGTCACCAGCAGCTGGCCTTGGCGCTCTACGGTCAACTTGATCAGCATTTTGACGGTCAGGCCTTGGCATCCGATTTCCACCTCTCTCTCCAGGTCCAGCTAATCAAAACCATTAACTCAATCTCAGTTTCATCTTTCATATGTCCATCATTAATTTTCTTCATCTTAAACTTACGGTAACGGTTAGTCCTCTGTGGTGCCTCGTTTGTATTTCCTCCCTTTATGTTTGAATCTCGAATGCCTTTTCGTTGAGCCTGGGATGGAGCAGTGCTAGGGGCGGTAGTGACTTCTAAGTAAATCAATATAATATATTCCATCAATAATTTAACCAATTTTTAAAATGTATTCAAAAACACTCGAATGAAATTTAAGAAAAGTAAAAAAAAAGTTCAGACAAATGCCTCAGGTCGATCATTAGTCCATAATCTCAAACTCATTAATTCCATCATGCATGAAGAAAACCTTCATAGAACGGAACTTAATTTTTAAGATATTAGTTTATGGTCAGACTCGTCATCAGTGTCTCATCATTACTACGTTCATACATGCCAGGTAGAGTAAGGTTACCAGGGGTAAGAATAGGAATAGGACAACTAAATGAAATTCCAAAAATTGAAATGAAATTAAATAAAAAAAAATAAAATTGAAGAAGGTAAAAAAGGAAGGAGGGAGGAATGTCCAAGATATCTTACTCTTACTTGGCGTCGGAGCAGACTCCGCAGTCACTTCCTTTCGATTCTCTTTTTCAGCACTTTTACCTTTCTTCTTGTTATCAGCTTCAGCCAATTTCAAAGACTCCGAATGGTCATCATCACCACTTTCAAGGAAACACGAATAGCGATTAGTTATCCCTATTCCATAGCTTTGCTCCATCTTGATCTCACCCACCAAGCTTCAACTATTCAGAGACAAATCAAAAGAGAATCCAAAAATAAGTTACTAGAGAAGGAATAGAATAATATTTTTTTTATTCTATTAAATAATGTAATATGAAGCATAAACAAATGACACTGACACTGACATGAGCATCAACATCCCTCATCACCAAAGGAACATAAAAGTACTTTGGCAACGGACAAACGGGAATGGGCTTTTACCTTTTGTCCTCATGCAATCTCTTTTTGAACACTTTGGATCGATATTCTACGTCTAACAGGTATTATTATACTGAGTACTTTCCCCATACACAAAACTCCATAATATTTCACATCAAATGATGAAACCTAAGTTCGGAGGTAATCAAGCAAGTTGATTGGAGAGACAGACTCAGTTTGGTTCATTTTACCAGAAAATTTATAGAATCAACCAATCCACGAATCAACACAATTTTCCACGACGCTCCAGCTATATACAATTATAGTCATATGAAATTATACCTTAATTGTCTAAAGGTTTCTCTAGAAATACGTCTTTCTTCATACACCACGACGAAAATCAGTCAAAACAACATTATTTCCAAATCACAGAGTACGAACGGAAAACCACAATAGGTTGTCAAGAATCTTTTCAACTCAACGATGGATAAAAATTCTCTTCAATATGATCAAAAAGTAAATGTGACAATTGGTGAATTAGTCTTACCCCTAGATGATTGTATGTACAAGTAAAAGGACTGCGTAGGACTAATAATTATGAATGTTCAATATTCCAAGATGGCTTTTAATTGGGACAGGGAGAATTGTCTTTTTGTGGTCAATTGATTAGATATGTAAATTACGTCCTGAGTCCTCAACTCCTGGTGGTACGGATATTGGATTGGATTGACGCATTAAAATTTTAGACACTCGATTTATTAACTAGGTAGACTATTAGTCACTCTTCAACAGTTTCTCCTAAAGTTATTTATTCTTAGTCTTTTTGTCCATTCACAATCTCACCAAACAAACCAGGCTCACCACATAATATGACTTCTTAAGTACGAATAAAATTTCAAACAATGCTTTGTCTATTTTAATTTTAACGGGAGAGTCTACCTCTCGAGGGTACTAAATAATTGTACCACCCAGGTAATATCCCTTGTGTAAGAATTATTATGAATGAATGACGGCACAAACTTAAATTTTGTCGATAAAGAATGGGCAGTAAAAATTTAATATGGATACCGTTTACGTAAAATGATTCATTACAGTAATTACTGAATAGTTACCTGCTCTAGATTTTATATCTCCCTCCCACAACTTCAGTTTATTCCAAAGTAAAAAAATACTCCTAACATATTTAAAAAATCACACTTGAGAATTTTTAACTACTTTCTGCACATGGATGCGTAAGGACGGAATGGTGGATAAGTCGTTCCATTCCATAGTACGCAACTAAAAAGAATCTAACGCCCTCATACATTTTACAAGACTTGCTGCATTGCATTTGTAAATGCCGAAAAAAAAATTAATACATTGTACAAGAACCCCCCCGGCTCATTCCTGGTGCAACATGTCGTGTTCTTTGCTTTCTAGTCTACAGATTTCGGTGATCCGAATCCAAAAATAGATATTACGGGATTAAACGAGAACATAGAATGAACTCTCATCCTTATCGTCTCTCTCACAATCTGTCGCAAACCAAGAAACAGAAAAACATAGCTAGTGCTAGACTTTGTCAACCAAATGAAACGAATAAAGAAAAAGACAAAATAATCAGTAGCCAAAAACCGTTCAAGTACCCATTCTAAAAATTCTTACACCTCGAGGAACAGACTCGACAACAAACCAAAGATTGTGCAATATTAACCCTCAACCATGAATTTTTTAACCTTTTTCATAATTTCCTTGACTTACAAAAAATATGACGAGTCCGCTATTTCACTTCGTCTACGTCTCAGTCTGGAATTTGTTTCAATTTCAACTGACACAGCAAAAATCAGAGCAACAGGTCACACGTACAGAACAGACTCACTTTTATTTACAAATCCCTCCTGTCTCAATAACTTCCTCAAACTAAATAAATCCTGGTTCAAAGATTACGTTCCCATATTTTGTTTATTTTACAAATTGCAAACTAAACAACAAAGAGGGGTAGGACGTCGTCTTGAGGTCGTGTCGTAATGAAATACAGGAAATATATGATTACAATTTGATAACAAGTATAATGTAACCTAAAAATGTGCTCACTTCTAAAGATCAACTCACTTAATAAAAAATAATACAAATATTCCTATCCAAACACGTACGAGTTTTATTCTGCAAACTCAAAGCAAATAGTTTAGTTGGGACTTTTAGATGTAAAGATGCCCTCGCTATTTAATACACACGTGGTTCATTTCTCAAGGTAAACAGGACTTTTGTGTGTGTGTGTGTGTGTTCCCCACCAACTCAACAAACCAAATGTAGGAGCATTAGTATTAACATTACTATTAAGTCGAGAAAAAAAAAAATATCATCGTACCTTATATAATCCAAAAATTGCAAAGTACGTACATGACATGGATGGGAAATGTGTTTGTTAATATTATTTTTCCTCAGCGCCATGCCATTCCCTTGCCGCCATGCCGTCGTCAAAAACTTGATCTTCTAATGTAATGAAATCCACAAATCCCATGAGTAATGCATTCTAATACAATTTCTGTAATTCCATTTCAAATACTACAACGACAACCACATTACTGGGAATCCATCAAACTCCCATGACTCCAAATCAAAATCAACTCTCACAAGTCCATAGATACTGCACAATATATTATGCAAATTTTAAATCAGACTTCAACTTTGGATTATTCCAAAGTAAAAAAAGAAGAAGAGAGAAGAATATTTAAATTCAAATCAAACTACATCTTCATTTTGAATGCAAATGACCTAACCTCACCTCACATTCAATCCAATCCCAATCCATAGGTCCAACTCCCACGACTTTATGGAAATTTAAATTGGATTAAAATTCCCATTCCTAATTCCCATGTCATGACTAGTGATGGGGATGGGATGAAAACTTTGATCTACTTCCGCCATTTTTCAAAACAGATAACAATATTATAATTTCATTTTATGCGTGCAGATGATGATTCAAATCCTGTTCTATGCATATTCAATCGTATCATCCAAAATAATATCATATTAAATCCAACGAATCTACGTCAATTCATTTGTTAAGAACCATACATATTCCGTGTACTTCCTACACATTTACAGTGACAATGAATAATGTAGGGCAACCAAGGGATCCCCGCCCTACTGACTGTTGGCCTTTTGGCATTTGTTTGTTCATGACGACGGCACGGCACGGCACGGCATGGGATGGCTACCTTGAACCCTTGGGAATAATTTACGTCCGGAAGATTTTAAACCAAAAAAACATTTTTTTTCTCTCCTCCTCTCTACCTTTCCGTTTTAAATCTTGTAGAATGTGGAAACGAAGGGAATGATTCCATTCATCGGATGAATGGAAGCGTACGTACCAACAATTCTTATTCCTTGTCTCATCGAACGGTCATAGAAATTAAATACAGGGGTAGTACTTCAAGGCTAAGGGACAAGAAGCCTTGGCCTAACGTAGGCCAGACCAGGCCTTGGGCAAAAACTCAAATAAAATAGGAGGGCAGATGTGTGAAGGATGATCTGATGTCAGACGCGAGCCAGAACCGAAGCCAGACTTAAGAAAATTGGTTTATTTTTCAAAAGCATGAGGATAATATTGAGAGGCCGGGAAAATAAGATGGCGTACGGCACGGCGGCGTGCTTGGTGCATGTACACATTAATACACAAACCGAAATCACCGCATTTACTAAAATTAAATTAATTAATCCAATCATTCGGTTAATCAAGTGTCTGAAGCATGGCAGTGGTTAATATGACGGCGGAAATTACAATTACACTGTTACTAACAATAATGTGGCAAGAAAAGAAGCGCCATTCTGTTTTACGAAAAAAAATTCATGATGCTGAAATGGTGATCCACTCTCCAAATTTATTTTCAAGGGGGATACTTCTGACGCCAATTTTGTATTTCAGTACCGAATCCGAAAATAATTAAAAATAATTGGAGACCGGTGAAATAGGATTGCGTATGGAGTGCGTGTACCATAGCGGTTATTCTGGGAATTATGATGAATGACGAATCAATGAGCAAATACGAATTAGTTAGACGTTGCTCTACCGTTTAGAACGAGAACTTGAGAAGAACCCCACCACCGAATTCCAATTTGTCAGACCAATGAAATGGAGAGAAACCATAATCTCATATTATTTTTGCAAACGTTTGCTCAATGCTTATTTGCTCACCTACACCTAGAAATGACAATTTATCATTTGGATGGACAGGAAACTAAATGAGTCTAACCACACCACAATTTGGCACCAGAATTCTCTAATCAATCCCTTCCTATCCTTATCATAATGTATACTTAGAATTTAAATATTGTCATATGAAATGAATTGAATCAACGTGAACGTTACTTGAGCTCCTCTTTGGATTTAGATCAAGAACAAAGGGGTTGGGTAGAATGAAAATGGATATCACACATTCCAGAGAATTCAACTATAGCACGGATTAAAACTCAATAACACTGAAATAAAAGGCTATTGATCTGGATCCTCCATTATTCAACAGTTTGTTACTATAAAGATTTATATGTATACTATCCTTGCCTACCTCACCTTCCAACTTTGAGTGTCCTTAGAATTGAATCGTTTACAAAATGCGACATTGAGAACTGACTACTAATGTCATCATTTTATTTTCACCAGTAGTACGACGCACTAGTTCTACACATAACATACATAATCAAATGGGATTGTTTGCATTTTTCCCTACCACGCTGCAAATCGTAAACAATTTTTTATTAATAGATAAGGGATCTAAATCTAGCAAAGTTTGATCATCATCCATGTCCAGCCAAAAGGTCTGAGGTCAATCAAATAAAATAATCCGGTATTCTCCGAATCTATCATGATTTTCTATCACTTTAGTAGTAGCTCAATTTATAAAATCGTCTTCTTAACAAATGGCATATGCAGTGTTATGAATTGAATTACATCATAACTCGATCAATCAAAACCTTACACTCACACTAAGCTCAAAAATATGGTGCTATAATTATATACTCTAATAAATGATGACGTAAGACTTAGGTCATTAAAATTCAAAGCGAATCACTTATTTTAACAGTTATGGACATAATCTACGGATGGTAAGAATAAAGTTCAGGGTTCATTTAATTAGTTATCATTCATCACGTCAATTTACAGAAAACGGTAGCTCAGTCAGACTTTCCAGAAAATGAGGAAAAGGAAAAGTGTGACAATGTTTTAATCATCCTTGTTTGTATATTCCATTTTTTGGCATGGTCTACTACAGAGGTGGGGCATCCTAATTTGGGGGGGAACACTAAACACTTCCATTCCATCGTAATAGTGCTATGAACGGGTCGTAAAAAACAGATAAAACAAACAGCCAAGGGAAAAAGGAAAAAAAATCCGTGTTCCAAAATATTCAAAACCAGAACCAGATGTGACATCTCAATTTCGTATTCCTTCTTCGTCCTTGTCATAAATATTTTGCAATTTCCATTGCATTCGTTATCAAATCCATCCATCCGCAGAAATCTGACCCGACCTATTCCGTTCTTTGTTCCCAAACTAATGACTCCAGTTCACACCATTTCGCGTGCATATTCCACATTAGCAGTTTCCACGAAATATCACATTACCAATTATTTCCAAAATATTTACCCCTAAGTTTACTCCAATTTCATTTGATGCACTCCCTACGTACATGTTACCATTGTTACATTCCTGCCTAATTTTCTGCCAAGTCATCGTATCCGACCAGACCTATCCAGCCAATTTTTAACTTTCGATTTCACAACAGTAGAGCTTGGTAATTTAGGTTGCGTACAATATTTAAGCGCCATACCAGGAAATTCAATCCAAGCCTGAATTTAAGTACGTAACGTACATTGAACTAATTGAACGAGGTCATCACCACCAATACCAATAATAAATTAACCATAAAGTACAAAATGACTAAAAAATGATGATTATGATTATAAAATAAGAGGCGGCATGTTGAGGGTATGTTGTAACACATAGAGCTAACAAGACCGGCCTCTGCCGCTCATTTACTTGCACTAAAAACCCATGATGGGTTAACATTACACGCATGGTACATGCCTGCATGGTCTCAAATGGATTAGCTTATAAAAAATAACATAGTAGTAATAGTGAGGGAATCCCATAATCAGAATACGAATAAAAGCCGCGACGACGCCGAACTCACTTTATTAATTAAATTTAACGATTTTTATTATTGAATATTTTTTTGAATTTTCGAGCGTCATTCAGACATATGACTTTGGATCGGTTTTGAGCCTTGACCCTGGAGATTGGGTGGTCTGGAATAGGGGAACGGTGAACAAAGAGCTATACACGGCGGATTTTGTCCGCTCTAAGTTTGGTCATGTCATTTTGTCTTGGACAAAATTTTGGATTGAAATTTTGATGTTTGTTGATTATTTTGAAAAACTGACTCGGGTACTTACGTTGATGGATGATGAATAGAGTTGGATATGAATGATGAAGTGTGAGGAAGACGTGACGACGACTGGTGATGAGGACTGACGGGGGGAAGAGGATGGTGTAATGGTGGGGATGAACTGACTGGACTTGGATGACGGAGGAGAGCACTCTTTAGTCACTGATCAATCACTGAAAAAATGACTGAAAAATAATTGTCCCAGTCTTTGTTGTTCCACACGAAGGAGTGTGAAGTGAACTGACGGACTGTGTGAGGAAAAGAAAGGGAAGGCAAGTCAGGCTGGGTCGACTCTTCTGGTTCTGGCTCTCGCTGGAATCCACAGCGCACGCCCACCGCAGACCTCCACCAACAATTGGGTCGCTCATCATTCACGTCATGGGGGGTACCCCTAGGGTGGGGGTCGGATATCCTATTACCAGGGTGAACACCTTTTCAAAATTGCCTAGGAGTACAGAGTACAGGAATCTCGAATACGGGGATCAAAATCGATATTTTTAGGAAAATCACTGAATAGGGGGTCAAAATCAATATTTTTAGGAAAATCACTGAATAGGGGGTCAAAATCAATATTTTTAGGAAAATCACTGAATAGGGGGTCAAAATC
>JAQFYE010000427.1:0-36611 GCA_034694305.1 Protaphorura glebata
TGGTAGGTAAGTAATTATTTTTGTATTTAATTGGGGACCTGGCACTGCACTGTATGTTCAAAAAATTGAACATACAGCCATACAGGATCCCGTCGCGTCCTGTTTACATTGCGGAATTTGCTCTTCACGACTTCCAGGTCGAATGGGTTTAGTCGAGTAAAGAAATCGGAGACCTCAATTTGAACCAGATACCTGACCTGAATCCTTAGGATTACCTACAATAACTTCTCTCAATAAGCTCAATAACAGTAACTAAGAACAGGACAGTTTCCGCCGTGAGTCTCAGCCAACAGTGAACATTTAAATTTAAATGTATCACTTTTATCAATTTTTGCATTCCTTTTTCCGAATTTTTATCAGCAATGAGAATATTTAAATTAAAATGTATTTAAAATTAGTACATGTCATTGTGTTTTTGTATTGTTGCGTGCTTCCTAAGCAAAAATAATTCATATGTATTTTCATCTTGCATAATCCTTTGCCTCCAGTCTTTCCGCGAATGACGGGCATCGGGTTAACTTTTGATGACTGATTTAAATTCCCAGACCATTCCCATACATGTACCTTGCTATGTGACTTGACGATGACCAACGCCATTCCGTAGTACACTTGAAACAGATTTATCCATAAAGTCTAAACTTTCCAAGCAAATGAATGTCGCGCCAATGACAGATTTCTTTCCTCTCTAGTCTGGAGTGATGGCGATGGTTATGACGTCAACTCCCATGTTCCATCCTAGGACCTAGGATGACCGACGCCATCGCGTGGTACACTTGAAACATTTCTTCAGAGACATAGTAGCTAAATATCGCGCGAATGCCAGATTTCATTTCCCTCCAATCTTGAGTGTTGAGAATCACGACGACGTTCGCGGATCGCGGAAAAAAAGATTGACTTGTGTGGGATTAGAATTACGCTGACTGCAGACGGACGGAGAGCTCAGAATTCTCCAGAACAATTCCGTAATTCCACACTACGCACTGGCCCTTGGACTGGATTATTAGTTACTACAAATCTTATCCCCTTAATTTAGTCAAATTCGTCGCCGTCCACCATCTAGTGTCCCTTCAAACGGTCAAAGGTCACGGTTTCATCGTGAACACTTCAATTTTCAATTACCATTCGCAACAGGGAAGACAACGAAGATGGAGAAATTGAAGAATACTGCGGAATGCAAAAGCCTGATTAAGTAAGTTATTGCTTTAATTTAAATAAAAATTTTGTGGACCTACCTGAGGGAGGAACCCGTCTCGTGACCCCCACGGGGGTTGTAACCTGACTTCGAATGATAAAGCTATAAAAACCATGAGTAGTTAAAATTTATCACTAGTAGTTTCGGCTGGTCCTCACCGTCAATAAAATCGGGAATATTGGAACCGTTGAAAAGGCGTTAAGAGGATAATGCTATTGCTGCAGTTTCGGTACCTCCTCGAGGTTTTATGATTATTCAAATGTATCAGGGTCAACTGATGACTGACAGAGAAACTTCCATGTCGGCAACACCTGACAACCTAAATGACTAATTGTTAGTAGACACGTTAAAATAATACCCCGTATTTTTATTTTATTTTTGCAGTGAGGACAAGTTGTCCGTGATTCTTTTCAAGGCTGAGTGGGCTAATGAGCAGTGTGGTCGAGTCCAAGAGCTCTTAAACGACATGAGGGAGTATGAGGACTTTCAGGTGAGGTTTAAAATATTCAATCAAACATTTAATTACATGCTTGTATTGTGTGGATTTAATAGTGACAGTAATTATTTGCAAATGTGATTGAATTGTAGGTGGGACACATTCCATGTTGAACTGATTGACTTTGAATGCGTTCTAATTTTATTTAACTGTCATTTTATTTAGAACATAGTTTTTGTTGAAGTGGAAGCGGAAGAAGTGCCGGACATTTGTATGGAACATGAGATCGCGTACGTGCCTGCCGTATTGTTCTTCCGTAAAGGGAAACGTCTGGATCGTGTGGATGGAGTGAATGCCAGTTTGCTCACGAGCAAAGTGAAACATTTCGTGAGTTATTCAGTCATTCATTTGTTTACTCTAAAAAATATTTTAGTTTCTTAGTGTTTAGCTTTAAAATTATTCTAATGAATATTTTATTTTTTTAAGGCTGCTAACCCAACCATGCGTGAAGATGAAGCTGCTCCAGTAACGGCTCCTCCAGAGCCATTGTCCAACGGAAAGCCAGTCGTAACTGAATTGGAAGAAAAACTCAAAGCACTCGTCAATAAGCATGACATCATGTTGTTTATGAAGGGTGATCGAAGTCATCCTCGCTGTGGTTTCAGCAATGCCATCGTTCAGTTAATAAACAGTACTGAGTAAGTTAGAAATCATTCTGACACAGTGAAATATATGTAGTATTTTCTATCATTTTAATCGGAAACATTAATATTTGCTTAATTCATAATTTCGTACAGGCTTGATTTTGAGACATTCGATATTCTGGAAGATGAAGAGGTTCGTCAAGGACTGAAAGATTATTCAAACTGGCAAACATACCCTCAGCTGTATTATAAGGGAGAGTTAGTTGGAGGACTGGACATTGTCAAAGAGTTGCATGCCGCTGATGAGCTCCGAATGACTCTTACTGCAAGGTACATGGAAGGCAGAACGGACTCGAATTAATTGCGTCAAACTTAAAACTGAATTACTCTTAAACTGGTTACATAACGGTGTATTGTTTACACTTCACTCAAATAGTTAGTAATTTATCATCTAAAACGAAAATAATCAATTGGATAACATTTTTAAATTGCTGCAATACTCTGTACATCCACCTGTGTTCAGATTACACATTTCACACTTAAGTTAAAGTTTCATATGTCCAAAAAGGTGTCAATCTATTGTTGAAAAAGCCAAGTAAATTTGTTCTTAGTTCATCGTCAATCGTCAAACAATATTAATCATTCAGTTTGAACAAAACTAATGTAAATGCATTTGTGTACTGCTGCTGGTTATGTGAATCTAATTTTAAAATTCCAAACGACTGAGGTTTTTGTTAACTATATCGTCATTGTCAATTGTATGATCTACGGGTTTGTTTAGTTGCAGTAAATCTCTTATTTATTCATTGATCCACCATACCTACGAATGTTTTATCGTATTATTTGGCCCTTCTAAATTTATGTAACATATTTTAAATTAGAATGTACTATGACCTGGAACGATCCCTCCATTATTGGAATTTTGGTTTTGGGAGTATTCTTATACGTATTAAGAAATAAATTGATTAATGGAAGATTCGAATTGATGTTGATATTATCGTATTCTTTAGTTTGCGAATTCTTAGGATTTCATCTTTTCATAGTCTCCTCTATATATTTATCATTGTTTTACAAATTATCTTGGATCGAGCGATACCAGACCGCTCGTCTCGCCCGGGTGGTCGCTCTGACAGGTCAGACTTTGACAGAACAAATTACGAAAGCTAAGTGTGCCAAGACTCTGCTCTGATGTCTTTTTTTGAGATTCAACTAAATATCCTTCAAACTGACGAGGGAACTACTTCAATTGATCAGCGATTATGGAGCTAAAAAAATTCTGGAGGTTTTCTCTCTTATCCTACTACAGTGCGTTTAAAATATCTTCGGCTTTGGCTACTTTTACCGCGCCCGCATAGTCGCATGAAAATAAAAAAGAATGGGAAAATTGGATACTTTCTTAACAAAACCACACCCGAGATAATATTTTCAAAAATCCGTGGATGGCGTATATTTTGTAATCTTTTAATGCAAATGAAATATCGTTCAATCCGTTTTGAGAAAGTTGATTATTATTTCAAAAATTATTTTCAAAATTTTTGGAAAGAAAATTAAGTAAGTGAATGAATTCGGGAAAAGATTTTCATCTTAAGAATCGACAATGAAATCGGTTCGGAGGTTCCCTTGTGAGAGCGGGAAAATCAAAGATTCAAATGTGAGCGTGGAACTTAAAGCATGTGAAATATTTTGATTCACAGTAATTTAAATTGAGTTAGAATTTTCAAATTGCTCCAATTTTCGACCAGTTAAAAATTTTGAAGAATGGGAAGAGCCAAGCCAGTGAAGAAACACGGAGGTGGGAACAAGGGGTATCGTGCTCCTCGACAAAATAAGTCAGGGATTGGAAGCACGACTACTGAACAAAAAGTGAAGGCAAATCCTTTTGAAACTCAATACAATAAACGAAAACATACAACTTTAGGAAGACGTGGAAGGGAAGAACATGGACATCCTGGACTTGCAAAATCCAGGGGACTTGTCAAGGTTTTTTAATTTTTTTCGAAAATTAAAATATTCAAAGATTCCGTTGAGTTTCCTGAAGTGAAAATTAATTTTAGCTCCCTTTTTTGTTCAATCTTTGCGATTAATGACATTTGACTTTTAAGCTCTGTACATTTTTATTTATAAAATATTGCGAAGCTCAAGCTAACCCGAATATCGTTTTCTTTGAAACGTATGGAATCTTTGTAGATCGTGGAGTTGATTTAAATATTATGATAAATAATTTCAGCGAAGGAAAACCCTGTTGAAGGAACACTTGACCAAGAGCAAAACTAATATACTCGTTGATAGACGTATTGGTGAGCGTAGTAAGAATCTTCCTGAAGAAGCAAAAATTGTTCGTCGATCAGCAGTGGAGAAGACAAAACAGTACAGAAAGGTAAATTTAGTTTCAATTTTGAAATAATACAAGATATAAACATAATTAACAAGCACAACTTTTCCTTTTCAGAAATCTATTTTCAACTTGAACGATGATGATGACGAGATTCTGACTCACGGAGGTCGCAATTTAGACGCTGCCGGACGATATGAAGACCCTCGGGACTTGTCCGACTCAGAGGACGAAAGACTAAATGGTAAATTCCAAATTATTTGTCTAATTAGTGCCTAGATCAGAGGAGATCCTTATAAAAACTACGAATGCTCATTTCCTCGACTCCTTTTTTCGGTGATATCGAATTAATATCGGTAACCAACCTAAGGCATGGAATTTCTATTTCAACGCTAATTTATATTTTTCCGAGTAGAGGAGTTCGTGAGTGAAGCAAACTTCGGTGGATTCATGAAACGAAAAACAGTTACTCAAGATGAGGAGTATGCACCGGAAAAATCAAGGGAAGAAATCGTCGCAGAATTAATCCTTGCATCTAAGCAAAGAAAAGGAAAAAAATCCGCAGAGGATGCCGCACTTTACGAAAAGATTCATCAGTTGGATGAAAGTCTAAAGGATCAATCCACGAAGAATTTACTGGAAGAGTTGAGAGTTAAATCAAAGGTTCCTCCTGCTCCGGTGACCACACAAAGCGCGTATGATCGTTCTTTGAAAGAATTGCAATTTGAGAAACGGGGTCAAGCGTCGGACCGTTTGAAAACGGCTGAGGAAATCGCAGAAAAGAAGCTGGAAGTTGAGCGTTTGGAAAAGGAAACTGATTTTAAGCATGACGTACCGTTGAAATTACATCTACTCAGAATTCTGACCGAAGTTAAGATAAAATCAGAGGGTCAGATTATAGATTTTTTGCCAATTTGTTTGTTAATATATGAGGTAAGTTTGATATTGACGAAAAAATAGGCTTTCCGAACAGACGCATTCTGTATCATAAATAATTTTCTTATTTTTGATATAGTTGACAAAGGACAGCAAGCAGTACTGCCCTGAAGTAATTATATTCCTTCAAGATCTTCTTATTTATTTCGATAGAAGTGAAAGGGATCTAGCCAGTGCCGAGACCAAACAAAATTTACGATTGAGTTTGGACGAATCCGATCTTCTCATAAACATTTTGGATTTAGTCGAAAAGTTTATGAATTTATACAAAGGGCTTTTATCTGCCGCAGAGATAATTGAACCTTTCAAAATTAGATTGGAATCGATCAAGCAAACACTCGAACTGACAGGAAATGAAGAGATGGAGAGTTTAAACAATATTATTGATGATACATTAAATTCAATGAAAATCATTCCGGTCGAGAAAGAAAGCTTAAAAGCTAAAAGAGTCAAACCGACAATGTTACGCTTATATGAACCTGAGGTTTCTATTGAGTAAGTACTAATTATAATATTACCTGCATGCATTCGAGAAAAATTTAGAATGTTTATTTTTAGCTTGGATATGAATGTCAGGAAAACAAGCATAAATATTTTCAATACTTTTTTATAATGACTGACAACATGTTTTACACAAATTGACGAGTTCTAATGAAAAATGGTTGTCAATTTCCAATAGTCCTGTTACACCCTCGAAACGAAGTAAGTCAAGTAATGATGAAGGGCGACTCGCGGCGAAGGTCAAGAAAGAAACCAAGGGTGCTATTCGAGAGTTGAAGAAAGACAATGCTTTCCTTGGCAGACAACAAAGGAAGGAAGAATCCCAGAAGTATGTAGTTCGAATTATATATTTTTTTTTTCGGATGAGTGTTTGCTTTACTAATTTGAATTTCTATTTTAGTGACATGGAGAGAAGCAATAAGGTCAAGGCACTCATGAGTTCGTTGGCAAATCAGGAAGGAGAGTATCAGAAATTGCAGAAGAAAAAGTGAAGTGACAAATTTCTATTTTTTATTTTTCTTTATTTTAATTTAACGACAATACGTTTGTATGATCTCTAGACAGAGATCACACGCGTATTATTAATGAGGTTGTTGAATGTTTTTACTACTAAACGTAGCTAAATAAATAAAACATGCGCAGCCTCAATTTAGAAGTTTGTCTCTGGATCAATTCTCGGCAATATATGACTCTGTTATTCATTTCTCACCCGGAAACTTAATTATTTGGAGATTTTGCACTGCAAGCAACTTCGAGGATTAAAAATTAATCGTAATTCAGGCTTATTTATTATTGCTTTGATTATAGAAATATCATTTTTATAACTGAGTATTTGCTGCTGCTTATTGGAATTTTAACATTAACAAAGTATCAGTGTATTGCATTATTCGTAATATCTTGTGAAAATTCTTAGATACGACTGTCCATTTATCATTTAACCTGGGAGGTCCCCAACACCATTACATAATTCGTAAACCACACGGGCAACTTCACAGGCAAGGGCGTCCGTATTAGCTTGAGTGTCAGCCTCTGCATAAACTCGAACTACATCTTCTGTTCCGGACGGCCTTTGTGAACAAATATCCCACGTTAATAAACCATCAACATTTTTTAGAAAAATGTCCAAAAACATAATTATACCTGATAAAACTTCGAGCTTTAGGATACTTGGACACTAAACTGTCAATCCGTGCTTGAACAGATTTGGGTGTCACACATTTTCTCTCAGCATCCGTCGTAGTGATCACAGTCCGGTCTGCAACTTGAACTTTTAGCAGTCTATTTGGAAGTTCTTGGTAAAGAGCATCCCAGTCTTGAATGTTCCATCCTTTGGAGTGCAAAATGGCTTCCACGGTCAGCATATCAGATATTGCGTCCCCAACTGTAGAATTTATCAACTTTGTGAATGCCAAGAGTTCAACCGCCGCTTTGTTGGATTTATCTCTGGAAATGTAGAAGTTACAGATGAGAAAAAGTTAGCATGAGAGATTTTATTTAGGGACACCTCGTCGGATCGCTCGTAAATAATGTATTAGTCGCCCTTACGCTGCTGCACTGGTGATCAAATCAACCGCATTTTCACTGAAAACTACCGTTCCGTGTCCATTGGCTTCAAAATAAATTCCGACATCAAAATGTTGTGCCGCATGATGTAAATGCTTGACCCCAGTCATACAACAAGACACAGGAAGACCCTGCATGAATAATAAAATGGAGTCACAACACAATTACATTTAATCGGTGCCGTCTTAAATGGCATGATTTATCACATTATAGATTATAACTATAATCTATAATTTATAATTTATAATCTATAATGCTATAATATTGCCTTGCGCAAAGAGTCTATTGAAATACAAGTTTTGGCACAACGTTGGGTCCTTTGAGTTCAGGACATTTTTCCTTGAAAAATATTCAAAAATGTGTTATGCCATTTGATTTGTTTGCCTTTTTTTTGTATTTATGCCATTTGAGAAATGGAATTACCAAAGTTTGGGTGATGTAATTTGTAGAATTTCCATTTGCATACGCGGTTTGAAGTAAACCCAAATTGAGCTGAAGTTTGGACTTTTTCACTAAATCTCCCAAGTGATCCGCGATAAGGACAGCAATTTTGTCCCCGTCCAGCAAATTAAATTTGAGTTGTTCATCAAAATAGAAATACACAATCCGGTCTGCATCTCCATCAAATGAAGCGCAGCGAACTCCTTTTTCGATTGGGAAATTTACGGGTTCTTTTTGTTGAACTTTGACATAGTCGGCTCCACACTGAAATTATTTAATTCTTGATGACCGGAGGTTTTTGAATTTAAAATAATTATTCATTTGTTTAAATTGTAACGAGAAAGGATCTTATACCTCAAAGTTTAGAATCCCAGTTGTGCCGTCATTCAATAATGCAACAGTTAAACCATTACTTTCAATTAATTGCAAGGTTTTCTGTAATACTGGAGCTCCAACACCATTAGCAGCATCAATTCGAACAAGTCTTTGTTTCTTAGACTCGTCCGGATTCTGTTTCATACAATTTCAAATGGTTAAAAATAATGAAAAGTGTCATATTTTCAGGAAATATATTTGTGTGATTAACTGACCAGACTGATAATTGCGTTGAAAGCGGAGGCAATTTTTGAGAAATAACCATCCGTGGTTGGATCGCCATATTTCCCAGCAGTATTTTTGCACACAACGGCGTAATGAATCATCGGAGTACTCACGATACCGAAGTCGGTCACTTCTTTAGAAATGCAATTAATCCCATCAACCAAGGATTTTGACAATGCTGGGCTGCTTTTTCTGAATAAAAAGATCATTGAATGCAATGAGTTCAGGAATTTTTAAATTGAAATGATAAATTCCTGTGCGAACCGGACGTATTTACTTACCGAGTATCTCGTCCGATAAAAACGGAGCAGTACTCTTCCAAATCTATATTTTCGTGTTTGATTAACTCCTGGAGAACACGATCAAGGTCTTCATTCCTAGATGAATGTGATTGCTTTGATTTATTCAATTTTGACTTCGATTGTTTAATAATCCGGAACCATTTATTATTTTCTGAATTTGTAAATATATTGGGCATCGGTACTATAACAGTTAATTTGAGTCAAAGTTTCTGAAGATTTAATTCAAGCATTTAAATTGTAATGTATTTCTGCTGTCAAATTCTCCTGAAATTTTTTAATACGCCTGTATGCTATCTGATTTTAAATTTTCGGACATCTTCGAAACGCACAATTTCAAATTATGGTAAAAAAAATTTGAAATCGACCATTTGCAAGATGGAGACGAACTTTTTGAAATGATCAAAACCGCATACCCAGCATTAGCCACATTCATTGCCAATTGTTCCCAATGATTTGCGAGCATTTCACCCTTCGGATCAATTAATTTTACTCCGTTGTCATCTTCCGGGTTATGAGAAGCTGTTATCATCACTCCAATCGTGGCTGAATTTAGGGTCAATTCAATTAGTCACCTTTCTCTCCACAAGTAAACTTTCGTTCGTAGAATCGACTTACATACATTTGGTAGCTTTTGAGCGGAGGGCAGCAACGATTCCCATTCGAAAAATTACGTGGTCCAATAAATCGCCCCTGAAATGTCATTCACAAGTATCAAATCAAATTGGATAACCAACTGAAATATCATAAAATATAAATATATGTGACTGTGATAAAATTTATCATGGATTTTGAGAATGCGGGAATATCATGGATGGATGGATCATCAAACATTTCGGCAATAATCATTTAACCTTAATTTTCAGGAAAATAATACTTGCAATGTTGGCTAATCTAATCTTCGCATATATCCCCGACTAATAATCCAGCGCAATTTTCTTGAAAGCGATTATCTCGAATTTTGACGACAATATCTCAATACTAGGCAATCGTTTGCGCATCAAAATCGAGCCAAGAACAAAATCTGTCGGATATTTTGTGCAAAATTTTTCCACCAAAATGTTTGTACATTTAGGAAATCATGTAATTGTAAGGAAAACGAACGTTGTAATTTGCCTTACTTTGTTCGAAACCCAGCCGTCCCATAGTCGATGAATGTATTGTTCTGCCGAGCATGTTGTTTGGCGATTTCCAAAATCCGGTTGGCTAACAACACATGCCCACTCATCTTGTTAAGAAATTACTCAAATGGTTAATTAATTATTAATTAATTCTTTAATATAATAAACGGATTATTTCCTACTGTAAATTTTGTATAAAATTTCTCCAAAATAGCTCGACTTTTTTTTTATTTAGTTGGTTTAAAATATGATGCGATTTTGACTGATTTGAAGCTAACCCAATGTACGAAGCCGTCCGTGGCCAAACATAATATAAGCATATGCCGTTGGGATTGTGAAGTAGCTCTTGTGAAGTGACAGAAGGGAAAGTCTTGTTGAAGGTAATCTGGGTCGAAGTTAGTACAAATGACCTTCCCAACAAGAGGTTGATTTCCTAATCTAATCTTGGATTACAAACAACAATTTTTGCCTCAGGGAGATGCAGTCTTTGACAGTTTCCCAGTCGTACGTTTGATACAACATTATAGTGTCCTAAAATCAACAAAAAAATCGTCTGAGTGACATTTCATAATTTAATTTTATTGGTTTTTGTTTTGCTCACCCAAAAGCATAAAGCTCGAATAACAAAATCCCGACTACTGAATTGCCCTACACCCAAATGTGTTGTCGGCTTTAACTAGGGCAAACGGATCAAATAAATGCATGTTTATATGACCCCCTAATCTATGTTATTGTTGTTATTTAAAAATCCTAACATAACTCAATTCAAAAGTTTAAATAAAGTCCACTCTCGTCTATCGATTCTGAGCCAATGCAATAGGAGAAATAAAAGAATCGGGGTATCTCGAACCGAATAACCGGGCAACTGAAGGGTTAAGTGTGAAAATTATCCAAGGTTTTCTCTGAGCCGTTCTAATATAATATTGAGTTTCATACCAAAGATTCTGGTTTAAGCACTGATATTAAAACTCATTCAGAGAGATGATGTACCGATAATTGACGTTGTGATGTCTAATATATCTGACTAATTGAAGCAATCATACTGAAGCCATTCTAATAGAAAGTATGAAAAAATTTACCTGCGCATTTCTAAATCATGGGATGGCCGGTTGTTCTCAGTATTTGCAAAATTTACAATTTAGAGGAAGCCATTATTTCATGAATAAATAGATGAAGCACAACAATCCGTACCACCTTTTCTGTACGCGGAGGCAGCACCTACAAAACCGGAGAAACGGATATGTCTGTTGAATTGTGCCTGGAATGTTGCACATTATTCCATCCTGTCATATATAGCCGAAACTAGTTGCTCATCTGACATGGTCATAAAGTCTGAATTAAATCACCGCTTCTTATCTTCTTAAATCTTCAGCTTTCATACATTTTCCAAAAAATATTTAATCATCAATAGATAGTATGCCCGCAGAGATGTACAGGAACTGTTTGAAAATCCAAGATTTGGCCTGTCTCCCCTGACTAATTTTTTTTTACCTCGAGAATTCGGTTCGCCGATTGGCATGTTCAAAAGATCAACATTTTCCTCATCAATTTCTTTACTTGTTATATCTCATGTTTTTCTGATAACCCCTGAGTTGGTCTACGCAATGGGCTGCCATTTGCAATCTAGTGGAAATGCTGGTGACATTTTAAACATCTGCTGTGCGCTTTGTGTCTTCTCGCGATTTATTTTCCATTTGTGTTTTACAGATGTACTTTTCGACCACAATATTTTAAGTGAATTACAATTTCATCAGTCTAGTAACTCATTTCAACATTCTCCTGTTTGACCGGACCATGTTTTATCAATTAAACAGGATGAACATTTCCTGTCTGGAGTATTCTTATCAAGTTGGTCAGTTGTATGTGTTATCGCCATTGCTTGAGAAGCACATCATTAATTTGAAGAGGCGACCTGATTAGCTTGCCCTTAGCCAAAATATTGGAAATTATTGTATTATGTACGTACAAGTCAGAGTGCGTAATCGTAAATATTTTTGTCATTATTACATCAAAGAGGAAACACTCAACATTGCGCGCGTAATAATACCAGCTGCAAAAATTTTAAAGCTAAAATTAACACTATCCGTAATGGCAATCATTTTAAACCATAATCTGCCACTGCCACCTGATTCCGAACTCGTCGAATATCAAGCGTTTTTGTTCGCTTCGTTGACGTCATCAACATTTGCTTTCAAAAATTAATTGCAAAAAATCTTCTGCTGAACCTTAACCGTAACCCACGCGTTTCGACCATGGATATGACAGAATCGAAATTATATACTGCGCTTCCGTGTTAATACATTATCGTAAATTCAAAATCAAATTTTACGTTTATAATAAAAATAAGGCTTCTTATCTAATACTCCGTATCGTGTCGGCAAGACATATTTAGACATTTCTAAAGGATCCGAGACCCAATATAAGATGTTTTAATTCCCTGTCAAATATCTCTACAAAACAGACATTATTATTAAGTAGTTTCTTTTTTTATTATTTTTGCTCGATCATATTATAATCGTACATAAAAAATAAATTCCCTAAATACGTGTATTTCGCATTCAGTAGTATCGAGTACCGTTTTCGGTTGAATGCCGATATTGGAATATTGGACGCTAATATGTGACGCTTCAACAGCGGATTCTAGGGCTTGTGTTCTTAAATCTGTAGCTCTGAGATTCCTGTGCTTCTGAAAGTTTAGTATTGGCACATAGAGATGGTAACAGTCGCGCTTTAGTAAGCCATCGGAGACGGATTTGTAAATGAAGTAAGGTAGAGCATACAGCCCCTAACGTTTTAAACTATTCGATTCACCAAATGTGACATTATTCTAAGATTTAGCTGAAGATTCATACGTTTAATAAGATTTAAAGATTTAAGCTAAAAAACACAATGAAGTTAATGTCTCAATGCCTACTCATTCTCACGTGAAGGAAGCCATTAATGGATAACATACCATTTTGAGAATAATACAGCGAATGCCCAAGATAAAGGCGAAACGTAAGATCTGTTCACATAAGACCTGGTCTCTGTACTCAGGTGGTTGCGAGGACAGGCAGCAGTTTAAGACTTTGTAGAAGTTACTTTTGTAATCTTTGAGTTTCGTTCAAATCAGCTTGCTTATTTGGAATACAGTGTTCCGTACCCACGGGACGCTACGTCCGATCTGACCCTAATTTTGGTCAGGCCGAAAACTTGCCATACGGATCCGATCCTTTTTGCCGAAATTGAGTCGGGTCAACCTGATGACCCGAGCCGATGCGAAGAGTATCCTAGAAGTTGCAAGTAGATAGATGTCAGAAACAAAAAATATGAGATGCTGCGGCCAAAGTGCGGTTTATCGGACAAGAACGAGAAAACTTTATCCAAGTAGGACGGGGTTTGGCCTCTGCCTATTTTTGGCTATTTCACACTTTGCATCTTTGCACTCTGAAGAGTATGTATGTAGCAGTCTTAATTCGCAATTTTGAAGGTAACGGTTCCGATCCTTAATTTTGCACTAAAGAATATTAAAGTTTAGAACTCAAGGATGTAATTTTAAATGTCACTAAATTGACTAAATTCAGGATTTTTAAGAAGATGATTTTATTAGGTAACCGGCAAATTTTGTCTCGTTTTTTAAAATCCAAAAAAGTAAGTGCAGAAAACATAATCATTAATTCTAATTCTACAGGACTTATCGCTGCATCAAATGATCACAGCAACTTCAAACCAGAATTTTATCTATTCTGGTATCTCGTGTGCATTTCCCTCTAACTTATAATTAGTAATTTAAATCACATTAGATCGGAAGAAGAATCCAGATTTTTAACTCGTCTAAATTTAATTGCACCCACTTATGCATTCATTCTAATTTTTTTACTTTCCCATACCGCATCTCCCCATAATTAGATCTTGTGAGCTGCACTCAAGCCACACAAAAAATCGATTCAAGCGAGCGAAGTAATTAATCACTTTCATCCTCGTACTGTATCAATTACCTCCAGTTTTAGATGAGTCCTTAGATAAAACTTAACTCACTCTCCTATTAAGGAATTAGAAAGAAAAGGGAAAACTGGGTGACCTCGGGTGGCTCGGTATATGTGAGCCAGGAAGTTCGGTTGTGACAATTAATCCTCAAACTTGTGGGATGAAGACAGGTTTCCGGGACCTGTTTTTTTATTGGGCAAAATAAGACTGAGGTTTGTTTCAAAAGCTACGAAACGTTTTTTAATGTTTTTGTTTTGTCGTCGAGTGTCTGATTGTGAATTTCCCATTGTAAATGTCGCAATTTTAGGCTTCATATGAAATTATTTTTCATGAGATCACTATTCCTGAGTCATCCTTTTTACTATGTCTCCGGAACATCCGAAACGTGCTGTACAGGGCAGTGGTTTGGTTTGCCCAAATTAGTAATTATATTAATTATCAAATTACTGAATCCAATTACAATAATTGAATAATCTGGCGGTCGAGAAAATTAATTATTTGGGGTTTCTTTTGTTCCCCATTCATTCCCTAACATGTAGGATAATTAGACAAATAGTCAGTGATAATATAAACTACTTTTGGAGTTACAGACCTGTCCAGTTTAGTGTTGAGAATAGGACGCTCTGGGTTTGTGTAAATACACGTGGATAATTCTACAGAATAGTAATGATGGGGCTGGTAGTGGCAACTACCCGGTATTCATTTCTCAGGTCACATCCTTCTATGTGTAACCAGGACCACAATCTACATATTTTTAAAAGAAAACCGGTTTCCTTGGGATTTTCTAATTGCTACTTACTACTTGTCTCGCATCCATCCATACTCGCTTTGGCCTTACATGTGCGTCCGTCGGATGCGGATGGATGAAATTCCGGGTTTGAATATCCGAAAAATCAAAAGTGGTTTCTCATACATACAAACCAAGTTTAAAGGACCTTACCAAACTCAATACACCGTGGGCCCTAACTATGTATTTTTAAACAAAAGGCTACGTTCCTCAGTTCTCTGATCATGAGGGACGCTCATTGGTCAAAATATGTATATACGCCCAAGTTAGGTTGAGAGATACACGTTGGTATAACTTCTTATAACCAGCTCTATTGCAAGTTACCATCATCGCCATGGGTGTTTTAAACAAATTAATTTTGAGTCGACAGTACAGGAAGTTTTGTTCCGTACTAGGAATCCCGACAGGGACTTCTAAAAACTAAACGTGCATCTAGTATAGAGTATGGAGTTCGTTCTCAAATCTGGTAAGGTCATTTAATATTGGAACTGTATAGATCCGTATGGAATCCGTCCTTCGTGATTTCTCTTGCATTCATTTGACAGCCCAAGGCAATTTCTCTCCGCAGTGTGCACTGCGCACGATGAGATACGAGCTGGAGAGTGCAGTTACATATATGATAAAATCAAAATACATGCATTTTAAAAACACTGTACTTAAAATACAAATTCTATCTAGTGTCGTATATTCTTCAAAGTAAATAAAAATTATTTAATGTTTTGAATTCTGGGTGCAAAATTGTATTTCGATAATACAATTCCTATGCAAAGTCTATGCTAATATGGACTTCTCCATTATCTGTGTAAAACTTCGACTAGGGAACTTAAGACTCAATTCTCAGATAATTTTTAGTCAATCGAATGTGAAGGCGTTCGAGGAGGCAGCCCGCAGTTGACCTCTGACTCTTCACTTATTTGTCTTTGGCTAATCTAGCATTAGATATGGCTGTCATCGCTGACACCTCATAATACTGTATAGCAGAAGCCTCTAGGGATTTTATGAGTAATCATCACTTCATGACCTGTGCGAAAGTACGTAAGCATTGCCATTGCCAGCCTGGAAAAACTCAACGGAATCGAATGTCACGCTCAATTTATTTTTCGGACTGGGGCCTAAATTAAATTTTGGGTGCGGTTCAAGAAACTCGGTTAGCCACGAATTAATAGAATCGCGCGGTATAACCACTAGAAAACGAGTTAAATATGTCGAGCTTAGTGTGAGTGCACTTGATATTGAGCTGGTTATATTTACTTTGTGGTGCCTTATCACTCAAGCTTGGTTTCAAAAGTGCCACTGTCTATAGATTGTAATTCAAACAAATAAACGAACATTAAAACATGAACTTAAAAGCAAACAAAGAAGCACGAGATATCAGAAATCGCTTGTTCACAAGGAAAGCAAAGAAACTCAACAATCAAAACTCGAGAATGTTGTTCAAAAATTTGAAGATTTTCGGAGTTAGTTTGTTGTGATTCTAATGAAAAATTCCTTTAAAAATTCGGAAATTAGACTTTGACTCATACATAATACATTGCGCTTGAGAGATTTTCTGATTTTGAATTCCTTTTATTCACGCCATTTCATAGGGACCCATTCTCTAAAATATCGATATTTGTATGCATATAATGAAGAATGAAGAGTGTGAGCGTAGATAAATCATCCTGAAGCTTAGGTCTAAAACGAAATGTGATCTTGGTTGGAGATAATTAACTTAATGATACGTGCACACGTTTCCCGCACTCGTACTTGGTTAGCTAGAAGTTAGCTCTACTTAGAACTCTCTGGACTCTGGACCAGGTTTATATTATGTAAATTTAATGCATTAATCCGTGTAAGGCCATACAAACAAAACCGCCCTGCCAACTCAATGTAAATTTTCCTGGACATACATGGTAGTTTTTGATAAAAAAAATCCTAAAATCAAAGAGTTTTTTCATTTTTTCAATTAATAAGTACATAGTAAGGGAATCCAGCCGGAAGAGGAAATGCTTCGAAAACCCGAATCACCCACGCACTTCTTCTAAAGAAGGTTCAAAATAAAAACTAAAAGTATTAATCACGGACTGGATTTTTAATTAGTTTTCTTGTAAAACTGCCAGTCCCAAGGTTTGTGTAATAAATTAAATTACCCTACATTTCCCTTCGACTTCGAAAAGGTGTGCAGTCATTACACTCTTGATTTTGGGTCTGAATACCGACTCACCTCCAATACTGCAATAATTGCCTCCGATATGTTGCAAATACTCTGCCCTACTTTATTTGATAAATCAAGTTTCGTTCAATAAATAAAACTGAGTGATATACATACACAGCATACTTAATTAAAATCGCACTCACTTCACACATTTGATTTACATACAGGGTGTTTCTGAAAAGACGCACAATTCTTTGTTCATTTTTTGACGTGGTTACAAAAATTTATGTTAAAGTCGAGCTAAGGTTCCTTCAAGGTTCAGCATTTTTTTCTTCAGCTTAATAACGAACGCAATTTAATTTAACTACAATTTTGTGTGGATTTTGGAGTAACCCAAATTATAAAAATGGTTATCGAAATAAAGTATGTTCAGTTTAACCTGATAAATTCAATACTACAGAAATGTTAGATTAGCTGTGACATTCAACTTTGTAACCACGCCAGAAAATTAATAGGCAACTGTGCGGCTTTTCGCTAAACACCCTGTACATATAAATACGTTTTCATAAAAACCGTATATATCATTTCTTGGGTTGAGCATAATCAGTTTCATTATTTATTTCCAAGTGATCTTAACAGACAAACCTGGTCGTTTCTTAAATGATATCCTGAGGAGGTTTGTGAACTAATTTATGTTTCGGACAGATTCAGATTCACTTTCTGCTCTACATGCCACCCTAGTGCTAATATTTCTTGAATTTGACTAATTTGACTGCCGTCCTTCAGCCACCTCCAAAAGGAAATTTAGTAATTATAAAAATTAATAAGCTCAGGCAGAGTGCTAATCATAAATAAGCTTGGATTTTACTTTTTAAGCTTTTTAATCCATTCACATTCATTTGATGCATGAAAAGGCAAGCGTAAGAAATCCAAACATTGCAGACAATACTTCCTTTCTCCCACTTTCACAATTAATTTTACAGAAGTAATTATGAACGGTGATCGTACATGGGTGATGGTCAGTCTGAATAATTGAGTCTAATAGCACATGGGTAAAGGGTTAAACAAACTCCTCGTGTGTGGTTTCAAACGAGGAACAATAGTAAGTTTGATTACAAGACTTTTAAAAAGTTTATCTCCATGGGCCACCATGTACTTTACGTACTGATAATCATCTTGTGCATTCAATTCCCCGTTTTTTACTTGACAACTCGTACAACACAAAAAAGGAAAGGGATATATGTAATGCAATCTAAAATGTACTGGGGGAATAAAGTGCACGTCTGATTGTCAATTATGTCCATTGTTGTGGATTACCATGAGTGGATTGAAATAGCAAATAGCCGTGAAATAGTCATGGTGCTGAGTTAACAACTATTTGTCCAAATTAGTGCTTGAAAATGACAATTAGTTTATCCGTGAGAGTGAAAGGTCATACGATTTGACTTATTCGTCTCGGTAGGTTAGCTAATATTTGGCGCCTTGCTCTTATTGACCTCTTGATCAGTGAATGTAGCAATTCGAAAAGCGAAATGTCTCGTAAAAGCATTCCTGACCCGTCATATTACTTTAGAGGTTTCCGACAAGTTCTGACAAAATGTTTGCAAAGTTTCGTATTACTGAGATTACAAAAGTGGTTATTTTGACTGAATTCTTCTAGTAATAACTTCATTTCTAAGGATAAATATATGAATTATTTAAACTTTTCCTCTATTAATCTGCCAAATATATTTGACGAGTGGTTTTGTGTAAACTGTTTAGTTTTTATCAATGAACTTAGAAATGCAGGCTTGGTGCGGTTCTCCAGGAGAAGCAACTTCTCTCATTATCGCCTTACTTTACTTCCCCACTGTGATTTATTATGAGTAATGAAAATGGAATTTGTTATTATCGCTTTATCGTGCGGCTCTGAGGACAAGCACAAAAGCCCTTTTAGCTCAATAAAACATTCCGGAACTAGGGAACAACACGCAAAGGCTTTCAGAATATTTTAAAAAGTTTTCAATGCTATGAGATCTGGCGTCCCAGAAATTCACATGTGCTGCTCTACTGCACTGACACTAACACTCCAAAATTCGCCCATGTGCGGATTTCAATACTGTGCACTAGGAATATTTCTTGAAATCAAACTAGACCTTATATAAATTTGGTTCAATACAGACATTATTTTCCCTTAAACATATTTTCCATAATCGATGAATTTGGAAGACTGTGAAAACAAGTCTTCCACGAACTTTATGAAATTCAATGAACGAAGCGACATCGTAATTTATTCTAGCACTATGTGAAGATGTCCGACTAAATTCATTAATGTACTTATAATGTGATCCATGGATCTAATTTAAAAAAAGACACAAACGAGTATAATTTTTTCCTACACATTTAGTAGGACATATTTATTTTTACATGTTTTACATGTTTTCAGACCAACTACATATTATAATCATTTTCATTAAATTGATCTGGTATGTGTAAATGTAGTAGAAAATTTATTTGTTGGTTTTGTTGGACCTAGGAATCGTTGCTTCCAAATTGTACAGATATCCAATGGTGTTGCCGTCCACCGTCGCACATTGTGACTTCACAGAAATGCCATTCGTCTTACAAAAGTCGATGATATCCATTCTGTACATCATTGAATGTTGGAATACAATCTTCTGCATTTTCGGCGCTTGGACCAATACCATAAACTGTTCCACGTCGAAGATATCGGATGGTATATGATTGAACAAATCAACTTCTGGAAGGTCGTGTCCATAATTCCGGAGGCAAAAACGTTTCAAGTTAGTGAAACCGAATGTCATGGATTCGAAATCAGCTCTTGAGAAGGGTCCATCTAAGCAAAGACTTTCCAAGGAGGCTGGGAAATGGTGAACAGCAATGAGTCCTTCCAGCAACTCCAAGTGTAGTGTTTTCAATTTTGTCAAACAATTCAAGAAATGAAAGTTAATTTCATGCCCCCACAACATCCCGGCTGTAAGACAGTAAATAAGGTGTTACGCTTTGTCAAAATTTTAACGCCATCCTACCACAATTAGACCATGGCTCGGTACTGCACAGACCAGTTTTATTCTTAGGAGCTTTATTCTCCATGGAGTCAGCCCAACCACCAATTTTTAATAACTGGCCTCTCTTTTGTCTTGAGTAGTCTCATTAATTATGACCACTACTTTCGGTTTATATAATGCATGCACTATATTTGGTCCAGAGATGGCAAGCTAGCATAAATTAATTCAAGTGTTATTGTACCCTTGCATTATCGTAAAGAAACAGCAAGGGCTACCTGTACTAATATTAAGTTGACACTGGGAACTTACAAAATCCAATGAGCTTCAACTCTTTCAAGGTGCCGGCGCAAGCACGGATGCAACCCTTAATATCTCTCCAGTTGAAATCGAAAAATTCGACGCGGAGAACCGTCAGAGTCGTCTGGGCTCCCAAGAGTAAACCCCAGCCATCTCTGTACCGCATGACTCCAGTCAATTCTTCGAGCTTCGGCATTCTTTCAAGGAAATTGAGGTCAAAAATTAACTCGGCAGTACTTTCTAAGTGAAGAATTTTGAGATTGAGCATTGATCTCTGGATAATTCTGGTTATGGTATTAAGGATTCTTTCAGTTTCATCCAGACGAACGATTCCATCCAAATTGACCTCCCGATTCCTTTTCCCAACAATGCTGTAGTCACAATCAGTGCTAATTGTAGAATTCTCTCGACACAAAATGAAAGAAGACAAATCTTTCAAATTGTAATATTTGATAAACTTCAAAATGAAGACATCCGCTTTAGTAAGAAGCCATTCATCTCCGTCAGTGTTGATTCGAAGAGACTTGAGCTGAGTGCGTGGTTTGAACGTTCTACCATTCAGTTCAAAGTCAGTCGGTAGGAATCTTTCAAATTGAACGAAGGTAAAAGTGAGGTGCTCCAAAACGTCGCAGTGGGCGAGGAACTCGAGAAGGCTGAATGAGCTCATTCTTCCAGTCACTTCAAGGGTTTTGAGGAATCTGGTCAGGCGAAATGTCTGAGGGCGAGCCCAAGTCCAGTTCTCCAGGGTCATTTCTGTCACTTCTGGCCCATACTCCGGAACAGACATAAGGTATTTCCAATTGGAATTACTGATGACGAGATAAACTCCTTTGTTCGCTTTCAACCACAATGCCCAATCGATACAAACTCCTCGAGCCCGAGAAAGTGACTTCTTATCAAAATGTTGAAAGATTTTTTCTCTTGCCTGCATAAATAAAATACAATTAACTTCTAATTTATGTTTGAATGTATTCAACTCGCAAAGTTTTTACAAAATTACACTTGAACAAAAATTTATAAGCCGGACATGTACAGGCAGTACAAATCTCTTTTGACATTCTCTGAGCAACTTGTCAACCCCTCCACCGGACGAGACTTCCGGTGCCTGGGCTTCAGTACTCTGACTGGATAATTTGGCTCTGTATATATGTAACACTAGGCGACCTTTGTCCGCGTTAGTCCGCAAGGGCACGAAGGCTCTGTTAAGCAGATACATTCAATGTGTTCTACCTCTGACAGCACCTCTGACAGATGGAAACGTAGTGATGACCTGTACGGAATTAACTCGGCACCCTGTGGAAATCAATTCGGCTACTCTACAGAATTGAAAGGTTAATGCCTGATAGTTCCTTTTCTTGGCAAAGGAAGGCAAAAATATTACTGTCGTAAATGCCTGGAGTAATTTACTATACTGTATATTTCTCGGAGGAGAATACAATAGTATTCAGTGTATCCAGTAAAATCAGGTGACCAATATAGCACTTATTCGAGTCACAAAGTTTGTGATCTTTTTGCCGAGATTTCCAACTACTTGCTGACCGAGGGTCAAATGGAGGGATGCCTGTCAAACAAATGTTGTTAGGAGTCACATATGCCACGAGCAACATGTAGGCCTGCACTTAGGACATTCTTCCACGGCAGGCACATATAAGGGAAGTCAGCGGCGGATCGCTCAGCTACATAACATATTCAGATTCAGATTCTCTCATATATGGGAGAAACCATTTGCCCGTGTACAGCTACCAGAGGGTCTCCATTCTTCCAAGTGTCTTGTTCGAGTCCACTCGGATATAAGGGTACACATGATTTGCCTTGACGCGGCAATCACAGGTTAATGTCCAATGAAAGGGATTTCCGTAGCAAGTTTTACCAATTTGTCAACTTCTCCATAGTCTTCATGGCGTCCTTACGTCGTTATCAAATTGACTACGCATTGCGTCGTCAATTTATTTAACAGCTCACGGCATTCCATTTCAAAATCACTCATATCTGAAGTGCCTATCAAGGAATATAACCCGCTCATGCAGTCTACGTAAAAGCATTTGTGCCAAACCCGTAAAGGTATCAGCTCCTTTTGTGATCGGCAGTATTTCCGCCAGATATACCGAGGCATATTTCTCCAAGGGCCCACATGGGTTTAATAAGTCGTTTGTTTCCAGGCCATAAATTACTACGGCTGAACCGGACTTTCCTTCCAGTCGGGAGCCATCCGTGAAACACGTACTACTACCAGCCTTAAAAGACTCCAGCTAAGGTCACAGCCGATCATCCAAGCTATCAATTTCAATTTTGAATCTCTTTTCTTCTTAGGGTCCCTCCCTGTTATTTAGAATTTTTTTACTTAGCAAATCACATATTTCCACATGCGTTTATCTTTTTGTGTTCCCAAGGTCTCTCCAGCTCAACCTCTTCATTGTTCGTAAAGCCACTACTTCCAGGTAAAGGCTTCTATGACACATATTCAGTAATATCTCCATAGCCATAATTGGAGTTTATCTCATTGTAGAGCAAATACTCTTGCTTTTCTTTGGAATTTTCCAAACCTTGAAATCACTGTCTTTCTGCTGACCTCAGCTAACCAAACTACAGCGCCATATGACACCGCCGTTCTTGAACCGCGTGCTCTCATGCATTGTGCCAAAGCAACGATGGCTTACCGTTTTCTGGCTTCGCAGTGTGCCCGCCAGTTTAGGATTCTATCTATGACAACTCCCAGAAACTTGACCACCTCACCGCACTCATCCGATTTAAGAGTAAACAAGATAGAATCCACCTTGTCGGGATTAACCGATAGTATTTGCAGCATCCAGTACTATCTGCGACAGTTGTATAACTGTCACTAAGCCCGTACTCGTCTGAAGAAGGCCGATGTCGTCCGCATACCCTGGAGTGTACAGGTCTCCACACATCTGTTTTAGCCGTACTAACACCTGATGTCCTAGAAGGTTACATATCAAAGGTGAGAGAACACCCCCTTGAGGGCAGCCTTTCTCAACTATTCTTCTTACGCTTCCTCCCAAAGCGTTGGCATCCACGGTCCGGGATTCGACTGATTCACCTGACAACCAAAGGTTCCACCCCGAAGCGACTGAGAGCCTCCACCAAGGATTCGAAAGTAATTAAAGTCGGATAACATCGTTCCGGAATGGAATCCGCCAGGTATATTTAGTGCTATTTCATTTAGGGCATGGCCTACACACTGCATTGTAGTAACGTAGAATCCCATACATATTTTCGTCATTCCTTTATGGGTTGACACTCAAAACAATTGTTTAACGTTGACCCGCATAGACAGAGGGAGGGTGGACATTGTGTAATCAGTTATATTTCATTGCTGTAAGATTTAATTTTAGATAATACCAACTCTAGCGTGTTCGGGGACAAATTAGGATTTCCCTACCCATTATGCAGACCTTATCCAGCCGCAAATACTGGCAAGAACTCGACCTGTATGCGGTCATGACCTATGTATGTATGAAACTTTATTGATACTCAAAAAGTTGTAAACTTCGCTAAAGGCAAAATAAAATATACAGGTCAAGCTAAAATCCCTGCCTTCCTACCTGCGCCGTCAGGAAAGTCTATCTGCGATTCAGGCTTCATTCAACCCCAGGAATTCCACGAGGGACAGGGATAACCGAATAGAAATTTTTGAGGTTTTTCTCTACCTGGACATTCTGGCATAATTATTGATTAGAAAGGAGGGCGAATGTGTTGTTATTGGGCCTACAAAAGGGCTGCCTAACTTTACAAGTTCCAAGGCTATTATTAATCTAGAAGGGTTGTGTGAGATTACGCAAATTTGTTCCTGTTCCTTTGACTGAAATAAATTCCGCATTAAGCCCAAACTCAGTCACCTCTCTAATCGGCAGGGGTAATACGGGAGACTTTAGAGTCCGCATACGGGTTATACCAAAATGCCCAAGGATAGTCGCATAGTCCCCTTGCCTTTTGCAATTCCATCGTGTGGGGTAAATTGGAATTTTTCGAGAATCACCATATGAGTTATGCCCAAATTCTTTAATTTATCTTTTAAAATAATTTTATCAAAATAATAATTTTAACAATTTTTAATTTTTATATAATGTGTCTCATTTTATCGACACCAAAACGTTAAAGTGGTCTTACCAAATGTGGAATAAAAGCGAAGGTAGTCTTCTTAACTGGAGCCTGACGGCCGACGGTAGCAGGAACCAACTCCATTTGAATAAATCTTGCGCTTTGGTCTCTGTAATTTTTTCCAAGGACTCGTTTCTCCAAAGGTCTGAACTGTAGCGTGTATCAGAGAACAATGACGACTCACTCTTAGACAACTTGGGTCATGGCTTGGCCCTTGTTAGTTGAAACCCATAAACAGTTCTAATTCCTGGACAACCGAGCTAAAAATTAAGAAAAATCCATCCCGTTTCCAGCTGTGTTTGTCTAAATATGTTACTCCAGACAACCAGGCTTAATTTAAGCTTGAATTTGACTTTTGTATTACGACGACCTTTGGTCTTTAGAAGAAATTGAATTTATTTAGAACCTTCTGAAGCGGCGTATTCATATGAACCATAAATAAAGCACTTACGCGAGAAATCGAGATTTTTTGTTCCTCAGAAAAAAGAATGACCACTTCAACCAGAAAACCGATGCAATTCCATGACCCAGTTTTTTTCTCATTCACCAACAACAGAAATTCGCACATCATCATCCTCCCATGCCGTTCTGTAGAAATGGCCTTGGAGACCCACTTACTCCCGAACTTCAAATAAATTAATGTCAAGGGGTTTGTCTGAATGAACGGCTGGAAAATACTAAAGTGAATGTTTTGTCATGAATGAGACTGGCGAAACAAACATGAACAAGAAAATGAGAAAAAATTTGTCCATCTTCTTTTTGTCCATAGTACAGAAAACATTAGTGAAATTATTTTCGGGGACGACAACAACTTCGAGATAACTAAATCGTGATAAGTGAATTGAATAATGAAATACTGACGCTGGACTCTGCGTAGTTGCTAAAGGCAATAATGCTCGAATTGGTCGTTGACATCGTTTTTGTGCAGCAGCGTTTCGTGGCTGTCTCTCGATTTTGACTTCTCTTCGGGAATATTTTATTCTGACATTCCGACGCGTAAAAATTCATTAAAAAAAAGTTCTTGTACGTGAGAAAACCAAACGGGCAGATTAGGGTTTGACTCCATCACATCAACCATTGCATTGTCATAATGCTCATGAGGAATGCATAATCACTAAAAAAATATTTAAAAAAAGTAGGAGTTAATGTATGTAATGTGTGTCAAAGCCCCATTCATTACTGTTCTTAGGCAAATAGACCGTAAGTCAGTTCAGTTCAGTATGTTTGTGTGTCTTCAAGCCAAGAATACAAAATACAACAATACAATAGAATCCTCAAGTGCAAATGCAATATGAGAACCTCTAATTCAAAACTTATACCTTGGCAATGTTGAAATAATCATACACGGACGGATGAAAGTCTGCAGGGATACCTATACACAATCAGTTTTTGACGACACCTAGGACATATTAATAGGATTCAAGATTATTTTCTCATTATGTTCCAGGATACATGGGTCTACCAAAACGGTATTGGATTAAATCATCAATCCATTTATGGGCTTACCAAAAGTTATTCGGTTTATACTTATTTTGACCTCGCAATGACCTCGCGCGAGGGCATTGCCTTTGTCAATAAATAAATAAATTTTGACTGAAAAAATTCTCGTTTAACACAGGTTGCATGATCAAAATAACTATGCCGCTTGGATTGGAAAATACAAGATGGGATAACTTGTAGGAATGACTTAAAACCGTTTGATGGAGCTTTTTCCTGATTTAATTTGTTGTCTGCGTGCGTGGTAGCAATAGGAAACAAACAAAAAATTAAAAACCTATGTCCTATTGGTGGTACATCTAATTCTGAGCTGACGCTGGGGCCCAGGTGTGGGATAACCTAGCTGCCATTGAATTCTGAGTGCGGTTGCCATTGCCATCAGTCATATTCACTCATATTGGCCCGACGTACTTCGCAGTTGGTTTCTATCGTATTGTTGTCGGAATGAAAATTAAACGAGACAACCCTGACCGACCGACCGTCCACTTCAGTCCTCAAAGAAATCAAATTAACTTTGAAACAATGAGATAGCCGACTCAAAAGCAGAGCCGAGCTCTCCTTTCTGAACCGGTAATTCCCCTTTATTAATTACTAATTAAAGCGAAGAATTCAACTTACCACCACTACGCACACAGGACTACAAGATGACTTGACATGACATGACATGACTATGATTGTGTTATCTTATTCTAGTGGGATAATCTCTGGAAGAAATATATTTGTACATTGTTGTTCCATATTTAAAAATTCGCATCGATGTCTTGATTTGGGTAATAATGAAAGCCTAACTAATTATCTAAATTTTCAGCTTTTAATCCATTTATTTAAATATAAATCGAATTGGCTTTATAGTTGGAGCTGATTGTAGTTGGTTTCGGTCGAATCGACATTTCGACAGTATTGAGTATAGGCTCAGGAAGAATAATAATTAATCAGCGGATTTAAAAAGAATATTCAACTGATTTCTCTCTTTGTCACTGGAGATCGGGAGAAGTGATGGTACGATCCTTCTGGCTCGGTTACTTTAAAAAGATTTCTCTCTTACTATTTGGGGTACCTTCCCTAAGCTATAAAAAAAGTCTAATCCATTCCATACGATGAACACTCCATTCCGTGCTGAATAGTACGCCGATTTACCAATGTCATTCATTTCAAGGATTTTCTATTTTAATTTCGATACTTTTGAAAAGTTAAAATTGCAGGTTAGGAGCATGTTTGAAAATTTGAGCCAATTTATTCCCGAGAGGTTAGAAAAAGTGCTAGTTATGTATACCTTTAGATAAATCTGAAGGAACTGTTAGGACATAAAAACTCCCGTCGAGATTCTTCTTGAGTGTTATTCTCAAGTCTCACGTTCTCGGACGATTTGGTTAATTCCAGACTCAATTTCCAGCACGGATGGATCAAAAGTTGAATCGGACATGAAATCCTGAAACGAGAAAAGTAGTCCTATGGTCTGCCCGACTGGGCTGAGATGATCTTAAACGGCGTGGTAGCTGGAAAACCGGATCTTTGAGATTCACCATGACAGGTTTTGCCATTTCTACAATTTTATTCCCTCATCTTCTTTGACTGGAATTCTTGCCGTCGGCCGAACACTGCGTGCTAACGTTGATCTATCACTCAATTTCCTCTAATATAATATAAAGCTGGACAGCTCATGCGGATTGAGAGAGCCCATCAAATTGCTCTGAATAAGTTGTGATGTGGAGAAAGCGGGGGTTACCAATTTAGGAGAATTGTACAATGTATGTAAAGTCCTCACAATTTCTGATTATAAATTAAACTGAATCTTTCCGTCTGTCAAAGTTGTCATGAATGTCTCATCACTTCCTTCTTCTCTGTCATTTTGTTTCTTCAACATGCACGCAAGCACGCATCTCATAGAATGTAATGGACCTTACCAGTTTTGAACCTAATTATAACTTTACTCTATAACCTCCTGTGATCCCGAAAACGAAATAGAAGTTCGAAAACTCATGCTCAGTCAAGTCGTAAGTATTTTTTTCCGTAAATTCATAGAAAACAAGGCAATTCAAACTTGAAATAGCTTAAGCTGATTCGTCAAACCTAACCATGGTACCACCTGAGCTAGGCGGCCATCTTACGCGTCGCCATGTGTAACTTGCGAATACCACACGACCACGATTTCCCGATTCCACGAAAATTGTCAGCTTCAAAGGTCTGACAATACAGGTTATCGTTATCGCACTGTGTATCGCGCAAAACTAGATGAGTGGAACGTAATCTAACCGTAGAACATCAAATTATTTGCTTAAAAATGTACATCTGAGGCCCAAAGAGTATTGTTAGTTGGTAACGAAGTATAGATGGAGGTACAGAGCAGTGACTCGCACGTGTGAGAAAAAGTTCCAAAAATACCATTTGCTCAATCCGAGTTGCTATTGCTAAATGCGCAACAGGAGATACGACGACGCTAATGATGACTCTACTGACCAAGAATGACCTGAGGAAATGTCATCCTTGTCATTGTCTTTGTTTTTCAATGTTGCTCTACTGTCGTTGTCCTGTGACGACTGACGATTGACAAATGATGATGATGACGACAGGGCTTGGAATGTCAAGGTGTGGCCCGGGTCTATACGAGTACCATGCAATTTTATTTTATATTCTCTGAGCATTGTGGGTGCAGCTCGCGGTGGTTCAATAGACAAATCAAATCAACGGTTGCCATCAGAAAAGTCTAGCTAAAAAGAGAAGTGGACGGACGCCGCGATGACATTCACGAGAAGCTAATTGGAAAGTCATTTAGTTGAAATTTAAATCCGGGAAGAATGAATGAATTCGTTCATTCATTAAACTAAGAGGGAGAAATGAGGTCAAATACGACCCGCCAACTTCATTGTGATTCATTAGGGTTAATCATATTGGAGAGAATGCAGAATCGTTCCACGCATTTCAAATGAGCTTAGATGGATGAATCGTGTTCATAGGAATTTAGTAAATCATAAATTTTCGATATATATTTTATGTTAGGTATGTACGACCTCTCAGGAGTAACGCCCTTGCCTGCATTTCCGTATATATGTATTTGTATCGGGTAATTCTAATTAGTTCTAATAGGGGGGATTTATCTGATTGACAAAACATCATGTTCACATTGTCGATTATCTGATTGGAATTATAGAGATCATGATCAGACAGGATAATATCTGATCTGACAGAAGTATTGTAGTGCAGTTAGACAGAATACTCATTCCGTCGTCAGTCAGTAGGCCATCATAATGGGGTGTGCAAATTTGTATTTTGTTTTTGTAATGTGGGGCGCGCGGACTTTCACGCGGGTCACACAATCCTTCATTTGTATGCACGAATGTGACGAAGAAATAGTTAACTAGACTTCATTCGTTAAAAATAAGAACCAAGCAATGTGTGCATTATATTTATGCAAAAATGCGTTCGAGTGTTCAACACATATTTGCTCTATCGGCAATTAACTTTAGTTTGCAAGAGCTTGTGAGAGTAAATCGGTTTATTGCATGTAGTCTGACTGACTGTGTGAGGTTTGTGTTGAACGAGGCAGGCCATCATCGGTAGGCCTTCCAAAAGAAAAGGCCGCCTTAAATACATTAGAAAATGTATAAGATTTTCATTAATCAAATTAGTAGATAACGTAGGGTGGAGGTATTAATGAAATTTTGAACAGTTAATAAATCCCAGAAATATGTAGTGCGGGTTTGGAACATAATCAGATTTCCGTGAGTAGATTGTGAAAAATTAATGTGCAATACAGCGGACCACCACACAAGGCTGTGAATTTTTCTTAAACTCGAGAATTAATTCAAATTATGCACGAATGTTGTAAGAAATAAATCAACCGACTTTGACGGCGTCTTTGTCCCCGAAGTCAGTTCGAAGACCCCGGGAAACAAACACCATAAACTTTCTTGTGGAAAGCCGGTCATGAATATTTGCCGGTCAGTCAGAGCTTTCACCGCTATTGTTAAATGAGAAATGAACCTGGATTTTTTAACTTCACAAAATCTTTACCTTTGAACTTGGGAGGATGTCCCTAGTAGTAGGATAAAAACATGCAGCGGAAAAAAATCTATCTAAGCAACTGCCATAAAATTGTTGATCTTCCAGAACTGTTTATCGGATAAGTCATAACCGGACCACAAACTCATCTGAATGTCAGACAAATTGTGTCGACATTGACAAGCCGTTCATAACAAGCGTGCAGTTCGAATCATCAAATGATCAAAATTTAACGAGGTGTGACATGTGACAGGTGAAAGAAATGAACAAAATTTCCGTAGAAGGAATCTCGTTTACACGTTGACGCGTTGTCTGATAAAATTAACGTTCCACAAAATCAACAATGAAATCTCCGTTCTTTTTGACCAGATGAATATAATCACAAAATTTGTGTCACCTGACAGCATTTGAAGAAATGACTTAGATTAAATTATTGCACTTTTAAAAGTGGTTTAATCAAAGAATTTATTCCGAATAGACTCAAACGTTCAGAACCAAATAGAACATAAATATACAAATCCGAACTTGAGTTGAGTTTGAGTCTTAAAAATACATTTTAGTGTTGCACATGCACGCAAATAATAAAAAGAATACTTGGGTGCGTGAAGTCTGTACGCCCATTAAATTATGTAACTTTTACTCTCGAGTATTTTTTAGTGCCTGTGTTCACGAAACGTCCATGAATGTCAAAAAGAATTGCTGTAAATTACAAGTTCATAGTTTATGCTTATAAAATCTAGACTCTTTGCTAACATTTTTCCCGTTCGTACGTGTATCCTCTTTAACGTTATTGTAAGGAGTCCACGCCTAAAAAGTAATCATGATAATTTTAAAGTTTCCTTCACAACGATTCCTTCTTAAGAAACTAGACTTTCATCGCCACTATTTATTTAAGTGCAAACATTAACAGTTTTCTAGTTTACCCGATTACTACAATTCACAGTCTACAGTCATCAATGCCAAGTGAAATTAAACAATAAAATTATCGTATAGTTACTTAGCAATTAAATTAAATACATAGTGCTTCCGTATTGTACCCGGACTTAAAGTTGATTTTCTATGAGACAAGTGCACCGATTTGTTATTGACACTTAAAAATAATAAATTCCAATGATTTCAAAGCAGTTGTGAAATTTTTTTCTTTTTGCTTGAACAGTCAATTCTAGCATTTTGTCCAGGGGGTTCACTACCAAAATTTCAAGTAACAAACTTAAGACTTTACGTTCGAGCGTTGTTTGAATCTGAAACTCAGCTCAGTTTTAGCACGGACATGATCGATCAGTAATATCAAGTCTTCCAGTCACGAATAAGATGACTTTGTCGGCATAAATTTTTAGTTAACTGCCGGTAATTTTTGAAGCAATCTCAGTATATGCCGGTCCACACATATTACACAGGAACATAAAAAGTTATCAATATTAATATATTTGCAATTTGATAGCATCGCATGTACCTCATATCAAAATTGACTGATATTGAAGAAATAGGAAATTTTTTCTCAAATTATTTCTCCCGGTAAGAAAAATCTTTTGGAAAACTTGTGTGAAAATATTTAGAGGATACGATGTAGGCGTTTAGTCACCTAAATATCAGTTACCGAATGGTTTGAAGCAAACTTTAACGACTTTAATTAAAATGACATTCTCATTTATAGCCTTGCCCGTAAAAGTCCCACATTTTGTTTTAACTAGCTGTCATGGCCACACCGATGCCGCCTCACAATACATGGCTGTAACACCTGTAGTAGAAGTGCAGGTGCATCTGCACTTGCACTCAACAATCAGACGCGTGCATAGATTATAAAAAAAACAATTCCTTATAAGATTCCTTTGATGGCTGACTAACCTGTGAAAGTTCAAAAGTGAAGATCGAAATATGACAGGTTCATTTCATTGAAAAAATATGTAAGTAAGGTTCATATATGAAGAGGAAAATACAATGGGACCTTGTCAGAGAAAAATTGAGAATTTAAACGGGGACTTGTTGATGAAGTGTGAATAGGATTCTATACTTAACACTCATTCATTACATTTACAACCATACACTCCTCAAGAGAACACAAACCACTTGCTCATCCTTAATGTTTAAAAAAAGAATCAATCGGTGAATCAAAATGATTTCTATTCTTGACTCTGTGGACTACTCAACAATATGTTTAAAGAGAAAGAAATGTATTCTAAGGTGGGGAATATTTTGATGTGATCCTTCATGGAAATCCGGGCTATTCTCTTCGATTCTATTCATTAACATTCATTTGACTCGCTGATATGTCTGTCAGTCAAAACAGGTGAAATTGATCAAAATTTCTTTCGTCTTTACTTTTTCCTTTCACCGAACAAAGAATAAATAATTTGTCTTTTTATGAAATTTTAATTATTGCTATGAATCATTAATAGTACAGCCAGGATTTGCCAGGGCAAGGCAGTTAAGTGAGTTAAGGAACATTAAAGCAAGCGCCCACCATATCCGTCCAAGGGATTGAACCCTGATTATTTCGAAGCAGCAAGGCCGACTGTGCCGTCAGGGAACAAAAACGTGTGGCATAATTTTATCGCACCAACAACCTAAAATTTTAGACCACGGGTGGGATGTTGTTTTTTTAACACTTAATTAAGCAATGAGAATTCCACCTCATCACCTAGACCTTTTAAATTCACCTCAAAAATGCAGAATAAATTTCAAACGCCAAGTCAAGTCCAGTTCCAGTCATGACTCAAGCAATAATCCTTATCATGGCTTATTTTCCCCACTTACCAGATTGCATTTCAACTTTACAGTATCTTCGCAACCAAACCAGCCAAAAGCAAGGAGTAATCCTAACAATCCAAACCTTTCACGGCACTCCATTTGATGAAACATTTTTGACGTAAACTGTTTTTTGTAAGTCCCTGATCTTGACACCCACTCTCTTTGTATGTATTACGATCATCCATGATCCAAACCTGTCTGGAGAATTCGAGAGTAAAGAAAGAAAAATGTCGGCCCTTTGAAAACGTGTACAGATTGAAAATGGCATAAATTCGTCTATTTACAAGGGACAGCATTCAACAGTGAAATCCAGATGGCGTTATATGAAGTTGTTGTCGCCAGACAGTCAAGTCAGCTTCGTTCGTCTCATCATTATAACTTGTACACAGGGTGTCCCAGAAATAATGCTGGTGATAAATGGTTTAGTCCAAGATAATAGGATTATCGTCCTTCTCCACAACTTGTAACAATTTCCATCGTGAAAAGAAGAATGGACGTTTGAATTGCATTGAGTAGAATGTCGAATCGAGCCCTGAGCTATTTCGAGGGTCCATGAATATGCATAATTCTTACAAGGGGTAGTATCGTATTGTACTTTAAGGGTAGTAAACATGTCTGACGGTCGGAAATGTTTCTCTTGACCATAACCACTCCATTGATAGTCATCCGGCCAGGCGAATAGTTTTAGATATAATATACTAATACTTGCTTTTTTAAGGCAGACAAGAGATAAAAAAAACTTCCAAGAGATAGTTTTCGGTTGTTGGTCGGTGAGAAGCGATTGTGTCGGCCAGACAGAGTTTTTTGGCCGGAGGGACGCTCATGAACTCATCTTGTCTTCATTCGTTTGGATTTGAATCCTGTCTCCGGTGGTATGCATAATAGTAGGATGAGAATGAGAATGAAGAAGGTAAAAAGAACAGAGGAGATTTGAAACGAGGAGAGATAAATATATGTTAGCCTTGACCAACTTTAGATTTTTTTATTCGGGGTTCCTTCAGTTAGATTGGTGCTACGGATGTAGGATTTACATTACATACCAAGTTTCGTACGTCTCCTGAATGTCTACAGTCGATTTAGCCAGTGGAATTTTCAAAACGACTAGGTATATGTTATGGAATTTCCGTCGCGGTCGGGCAAACCTTGTCAACAGGTCTACTTCCGATTTATTGCAATTTCCTGAGCTATTTGAACAGTCAAATCAGGAAGACAAACCCTGGGGTTATTAGGAAGCGACATATCCGATAACGTCATCATCGGATGTAATTTTCACAATTATTCCGGGAGAATGCTCCGGAACGAAACAAGTGGGCGAGACTTTAACTGAGGAACTGAAGTACGAATTGGACCCAGAACAATCCAAAAAATCCGGAATGAAAAAATGTAAAAATAGTAAAAATGGCAAATCCGGAGCATTTCTGCCGCAAAAGCTCCTCGGAGAAAGTCAGGTACAAATAGAATAGGTTTTGCGATAAATAAATTCACAAGGTTACATGTAAGTAAATGTCGAAGGTCGATCTATGTCACTGACTGACTGAGTATTAAGTGCCCATTTAGATCACTCATCATGGATTTAAATGACTGGTATTGTATTGTTTCCTGGGTTCATATATTTCAGAAAAACTCTTAAGCAGAACAAGTCCCTCTCGATAAAGCCCACATGTCATGTTACACACCGTAAATATGGGCTGTAAACTGCGAAAATTAGTATGAAATCGTCAATTCGACAAAAGCAAAACAATAAGAACGCCGGGTGGTTAATGATTTACCTCAAATAGTTCATTGGTCGGACAACTCTACAAAGAAACTGAATTTTATGCAATATTCCTTTGAAACCACACGAAACTGTCGTAATCTTTTTTAATTACGGGTTTCTTAATTAACTTTTTACACAGAACGAGCACTCCAACTAGTATAGAAGAAACTACTCTAAATATTAAAATTGATATTTACAAAATGCAACTAACAGCATTTTGTAAATCCTTGTCTTAAGACATGGATGATCATAGTTGTTTATTAACTTATTCCTTTCACTCTAGCCTAAAGTCCAGTTCATGGGATAATCGATGAGTAAACGAGATTATTCAACGTTATAACCTGAGAAATCCACCGACACTTACTTTACTACTTCCTTTTGAGTTTCTTGGATACCTAGTTAATAGTATTATATTTTCATCAACCCGTCACGTACACCCTGTAGCCTGTTTCCTTGGGATATAATATAATAATGAAACCAGACGTTGCGTTAGAGCCAAGACCTGAGTTGATTTCAAATTCAAAATGCACTTGTTGCAATGCAACTTGCACTTGTTGTCTAAGATTTAGTGCATCTGTTAGGCACGACAGACGAGTGGACAAGTTGCATGGTTACTTTCAAAGGGTTCATGTTAAAAAACTATTTTTTCTGTCTTTTTTTTTCTTCTCTTTTTCAACTAATGTAACATAAACGAGTCAGTCAGTCAGTCAGTCAGTCAGTGGAGATAGGAAAAAGTCTTAGAACTTGAACCACCACCTTGAACGAGTATGTCTTCTTTTTACTTGCATTTCCTTCTTGATTGGATAACATACCTGGGAATTTTTTTTTCAACTTGGTGCAAGGTGCATTTTACTGCATGCACTTTTAGCCTCAAGCAATTCGGCGGCAGTCACCACTGGGCGTTCACCGGAAGTCTCTCATTCAAACTTAACCCCAAAAATCCTCAATCATTTTTTCTCACCAAAAAATTGACTTTACTCCTTTACCTTTCCATTTCTTTTCACAAGGAACACAGCTCGGAGGTAAAGTAAGTCATCTCAGTCTCCTTTCTGAGTTTATCTCCTAAAGGAACTCAGAAATTAGGTCAAAACTTCACGTAATTGAAAGCAAATCGAATCAAATGACTTGGTCGAGGCTACGAATACGGTTTAGAAGACCCATGGCTGCTTTTGGCCATTCGAACAATTAATTGAAAGAATTCGACATTACAGAACTTTCTCCAGGAAAACTTTGAAAAATTACAAGCACAATACTTGTAATTTCCTCACCTTCACAAATACATCATTGATGGAGGATTTCAGGACACAAATCCTGAATATTTAAGCGAATTTGAATTTTACAAGCCAACAGTTTTCCTTGTGAGACAACTATGTATGATGCAAGACGAAAGAAATGAGATTTCTTATGAGACCATACGGATCGTTTGTTTTGTTATATAGGTTTCTGGGTTACACTCCGAAGACGGTGGGTTTAAAGTTAAGGTAGGTAGGCGGGCGGGTAGCTAAAGGTAAAGTTCTTTGGAGAAGAATAACCTTTAGCACCGAAGCTCAGGAATTTGAAGTTTCGACCTTTCTGAGCCGGGAATTCAATCAAATCCCCCGTCCATTAACCTTACTTACCAAAGTTTCTGGACTGGAAAAATCATCTCTGCTCTAGCGCCAACTCCTCTTCCATGCCTTCCAAGACTAAATAATTGATCCCGACATTTTCTGAATATCTTTTAAAGTGTAGAAGCCTTAGACGAAAGAAAAAATATTTCTTCTACTGTACCGTGCACCCATCACAACCGAATCGGAGTTTTTCTTCTTTTCTTCATTGATTTTTCTTCGAAGGAATTTGTTGTAAAAGTTTGGAATGCGGTGCAATGCTCTTGAATTGTCGGAAAACTTGCAAAGTTTTATTTTTTCAGACTTGAAGTTTTTATTCTCAAGTTCACATTCACAAGATTTGGGATTCCAGGCGGATGCATTCATATCCGCTTGTCATCGCCAAATCCTAAGCGCCGGTACCGGGCGCCCGAGAAAGTGAAGTGAGGAACTGATGTTATTGAATTGTTCCCGTTTTGACTTATGACAACCCGAGCTCCCCCTGTGAATGTGTTTGTACTATAAGCCGGGCGTGCCCCAACCCGTGATTTTTATGTGAGAAATTGGAAGTTTTGGATTTGTATGATGTGTACATATTTTCTTGTGTAAAAGTTGGAATTATTGCGTCAGATTTTTCTGGCCATGCAAG
>JAQFYE010000428.1:0-36572 GCA_034694305.1 Protaphorura glebata
GAACAATTTCAAGAGGATTGGACATTGAGAACAGCCAGGATAGTCAAACTGGTCAACCGAGAAAAACACAGGTAAATTGCCATGCTAGTTTGTTGTTTCACCAGTCCTTAACTCTAAATGTCAAATTCAAACTGACGCCAAACGTGATTTTGTAATGTCCCCAGAATAAAGAACAATACAGCATGACAGTCTCATCAGAGAGAACATCTGAGAGTTTAACAAAACCTGAGATTTGGAAATTCAATTCTGTTTCAGGCTGTCATCATACAGATTTCTGTCTGAAACAATCATTATTTCCAAAATTATCAAATATGTAATTATATAAAAAATAAAATATTTATTAAATGTACATCTCATATTTTTAGAGAGTTATTTTTAGGAGGTAGTCAGTTGGATAAATCAATCCTATCGTCAAATGGGGCCGATAAACAAAACGTGAATTTATTATGAAGGAAAAAGTTGGCCAGAAGAAAGTTGTTGCTTTAATAACTTTGAGCGGACCAAAATTATAGAATGCCTTATCTGAAGCACTTTTAAAGGAATTGCGAATTGGGTGAAGCTGTCAAATTTCATCAGGATGAACAAATTTGGAACTCTCGTAATTACCCGGAATTGAAAATAAATTCATTAAAGTTTTCCCTCCCGACCAATTATTACCAGAAGCTGTAAAATTGGGAGAAATAATTTCGGCACAATCCAAAATCCTTTGTGGCTATGTGAAAAGAAACAGTTAACAACGGTAACTATTTTTTGAATTCGAAATTCACAATAAAATAATCACTATTTATAACTGAACACGAATTACACACCATTATCCGATTTGCCGGAATACGAGAAACCTTCCGGGTCTGATATAAAATTAAAACAGAATTTCTTGGAATATATTTGCAACCTATGAAATGACTCTGCAGGAATAGTTGAAATTTGAACAGCGACTAAAATTTGCAAAAAAGATCAACGTGAAAAAATGACTGCATTTGCTGAGAAAAGAGCACCAAAGTTCCAAGACAAATAAAAACAACGAAAGAATTTTTTTGTTGCAATCAAAATATTATGTATTTATGAACTTAATTACCAAAAATAAAACATATTTTTGTCAAGTAATATTGAATTGTGTCTGTCGGGTTAGTCATTATATTCCACAAGCACCTTTATTGTTATCTCTAAATTAAAGACGACATATTTAATTTAAGGAAAGACCTCGGAATATATGTAATAATTCTACCCAAAATGTGGGTACAAAATTCATAAATCCCGAAAATCTGTCAGCAAACTTAAACCAAGTTCTGTCAAATCAACTCTCACCGAATTTACCTTAGCACGGCGTCATAATCTCAGCCATCGCGTGGCACACGTCAAACACATTGAGCATGTACATATTATGTGGGTTTGCATTTTTCAAACATACAAGATAAAAAGTAAACAGACAATACTATTTGGGTTGTCTCGCCTCACCCTTTATCTAAAATCAAATATTGAAACCGCGCATTTCTCCAGTTTGAACTTCAAAGTCAAGGTCAATTCAGGATAAATTAATAAAAAATATTAGATTTTTTTTCTGCTAGTCTAGTGCGATGTGCGAAGTCAATATTTCAGTCAGTTATTTTGCATTCTGCAATATTTTTCTTGAGAGACATAACGTTCAAAAGCGCATTCAAAATATTCGACATGATTTCCCTTTCTCGTGGACTTGCCGGGCGACCGGCCCTCATCATGACCCAACGGTTTTTCTCATCTCCAGGTATAAAAATATGAACCTCTTGATCGGATTATATGAAATTTTCTGAATCCACAATGTGTTACAGATATTATGAGAAAATTCTGAACGAAGTGAAGTTTCAGAAAACGCTGTTTGGGAGGGACAAAAAATATACATGCAAAAATTAGAAAGCTGCAAATCTAAAATTTGAATAATATTTATATTTGAATAATAATACTTGAAATTAAAATATCAATATTAAGATTCATGATGAGATACATGAGGGAGAATACGAAATTCTCGTGAATTGCGAAATTTGTTATAGAAAATTATCTAGTAGAGTTTAGTTCACAGTTGAGTGTCAGTACATCTAATAGAATTCTTAATGTAAATGGAAATCTAACGGAATCTCAAATGAACTTTTTTTTGGAATTTGAATAACTAGAAAATTCTCACAGCTGGAGAGAGACGGTAAAATTACCTTCAAAATGTGAATTGTGAAATTTTAGAAGCCGTAAATTAACTAGCATTGATAGATTTGGAGAAAATGCACCACGAATAGAGTAATCTGAATATATATAATTCAATTTCTTTTGAATTTTTGCAGCTCGCTCTGATGCACCGACAAAAAAATTCATTTTGATGGAGAAAGTTGGAGAAAAGAAAAATGTTGGTTTAATTACACTAAACAGACCAAAAGAATTGAATGCTCTCTCCGACGCTCTCATGAAGGAATTGAGTGATGCCGTGAATGAATTCGAAAAAGATCCGGACATTGGAACCCTTGTTTTAACTGGAAAAGGGAAAGCTTTCGCTGCAGGTATAAGCAAAACAAGATTGTTTTTTTAAAAATAAACTTCCACTTTTCGAAAAAAATCTGCTAACTGAGTCGTATGGTTCCGAAAAATATTGAAAGTCAGTTACGGTATGGTGGGTGAAGGTCAAATATTTTAATTAAGAGAAGTGAATAGAAGAGAAATCACCATTTATTGGTAATTACTGTCGTTACATTAACGATAGCCCTTAGACTCAGTATACGTGTTACAAAAATGTTTTACAAAAAATTCGGGTTTAAAGAAAAATTTTAGAAATTTAACGTGAAGATGACGAATTATAAATATGGTTTTGCAATATTTAGGAGGAGACCTTTAGTGCAATAATGGCGACGTCAACGGCTAGTTGTTTTGGTAAATTAAACTTTTCAGAAAAATCTTCGAAGAAAGATGTTATAGTGCCTCGAGCTCCAATCAAAAGACCAATCATCTTCAGGTGACGTAGCTGATATTTATTAGGTAGGGGATACACGGGTCATAGATTTATTTCTTCAGGTTGTTAATCTCTTCAGCTTGATTCTTGCTAGTTTCAATTCGTATGGTAGGGTCATTAATAAATCCGTCTATACAAGTAACTCCTAACATTAAAAAAATGCAACTAATTTTTAGGTGGCGATATTAAGGAAATGCAAGGTTTGAAGTTCCACGAAATTTATGGAGGAAGTTACTTGAGTCATTGGGACCGAGTCTCAGAATGCACAAAGCCTGTAATTGCTGCTGTTAATGGATACGCGGTAATTAACGGAGGTTAAAACTGAGCAAGTCGTTACAGCATTGATATTCTTAATGAATTCAAAGTTTAGCTTGACTTAACATTTGGGATCATATTTTATAATTTCGTTGACAGCTTGGGGGCGGTTGCGAAGTTGCAATGATGTGCGACATTATTTATGCATCTGAAACAGCAAAGTTTGCACTACCGGAAATTTTGATTGGAACGATTCCTGGGGGTGGAGGGACTCAAAGGTTGATCCGTGCTGTAGGAAAATCCAAGGCGATGGAAATTTGTTTGACTGGTAATTTGAAAATCAAATCACTTATCGAATTGATTTAATTTAATAATTTTCTTTTTTTAAACAAGGTAATCGATTTTCTGCTGCTGAAGCAGAACGAATGGGACTTGTGAGTAAAATACTACCAGCTGATCAACTTCTACCAGAAACATTGAAATTGGCTGAGAAAATTTCTTCACTTTCTAAAATGAATGTTCAAATGTGCAAGGAAGCCATCAATAATGGTTAGAAGAGTTCACATTCACAAATTACATTACATTTGTGAAGTTAATTTTAGTCATGATATCCCTGTTTCATTATTTGAAGCATACGAGCTGACTCTGAAAGAAGGTCTTCACTTTGAGCGCCGTTTATTCCATGCCACATTTGCAACTCAGGACAGAATTGAAGGAATGACTGCATTTGTGGAAAAAAGGCCACCAAAATTTCAAGACAAATAATCAAAAACTTAACAGCTGATTTGACAGTTTCGGACTGAATTTTTTTTTTCGAAAATAGCATAATTCTCTTAAAGGACGTAAGAGAATTATTTTTAGCGGTAAATGTAAAAGTTGTAAATGCTCAATCAAATGTACAGTGCGTCTTAAAAGTCTTGCAGCCCCCCCCCCACCCCCGGGTGAAGCCCCTGAAGAAGGTTATTGGCTTATATGCCCTCCCTTACTTTATTGTTAGCGTTTAGCAATGCGCGGAATAAAGTATTGTCCTACTCCTCCTACGTGTTTAATGGAGGGGGACATTGACCACCCAAGACTTCTAAGACGCACTGTATATTTTCCTTGGAATTTATATGGCAATGTTCTTTGTTCTATTTTCTGAGACTGGTCTATTTTCTACTCAAATTCTTTATTATTTTCTAAATTTTAATTACATGCAGACTGGTTGAACCTTAGGTATTTTCATTATATTCAGACGAATTATTGTTAATGGAACTAGTCAAGCCTCGTGTCAAGTTGCTCAGTAGATGCATGAAATTCGCAATATTTTCTTACTCAAAATATTTGTAATGCCCAGTATTAAGAGACTCATTTTAAAATCTGTGATTCAATAGGGGAACTTTAGACATTAATCTCGGTCTATGAAGGACCGACTGCCTCCTCAAATATATTATTCAAGTGCCTTTCCTACTTCTGCCTCATAAAATCAAAAACTAGTAAAATCAGAATTGAATTTATAAATTATAGCCAAAACCAAAAAGTGTAATTCGGAATTTAATGTCTAGAAATTAGAAATATGTGAAGTTAGGATATCATTTAAAAAGTCGTTATTTTCTTCTCAAATGTCATTACAAGATAAGCACTCTAGTAATTCTTCTTTTAAAGAAATAAAATGTGTTGTGAAATCATTGAGAAGTAATTCGATCGTACTCTTCTTGCCTTGCTTCTTTTGCAGTTTTCAGTGATAAACTTCAGCCGTGTATATATATATATTTTAAATTTGTAGCCTACATATTCTCAATTAACATAGTTGACCGTGGAATGACACAAATGAAATGGAATGACATAAAACCTTTTACATATAGACCAAAACAACTAATACGTCAAAAATGTACTTTCACTATAGCTTTTTCTCCGTCAAATCAACCTAAGAAGGAATTATAGCCGTCAATCTAACTCCAAATGTCAAACTCAAACTCGTACATAATGTCAGACGCAGTTGTAATGTCACCAAATACAAAACGATACAGCATGAGTTCTCTGAGAATTTTCCTAAACCTGAGATTTGGAAATTCAATTAGGTTTCAGCCTGTCATCACACGCAGATTTCTGTCTAAAATGACCGCTATTTCAAAAATCATCAAATATGTATTTATATAAATAAAATATTTATGAAATTTACATCTCATATTTAGAAAGTTATTTTTAGGAGATAGACAGTTGAATAAATAAATCCTAAATGCGAAATGGAGCCAATAGACAAAACGTGAATTTATTTTGACGGAGGAATTGTTTGTTTGAGGAATATCATCAGGATAAACAAATTTGGAACTCTCGTAATTGCCCGGAATGGAAAAGAAATTAATTATTAAAGTTTTCCCTCCCGACCAATTATTATCAGAAGCTGTGAATTTGGGAAAAATAATTTCGGCGCAATCCAAAATTCTTGTGGCAAATAAGCAGTTAACAACGGTATTTATTTTTTTCAATTCGGGGATACGCAATATAATAATCACTATTTACAACTGAACACAAATTATACACCACTATTCGATTTGCCCGACTACGGAAGACCCTTCGAGTCTGATATGAAATTAATACACAAACAAGTACAAAATCTCTTGTGAAATATTTGTATATAAAAAAGAATAATAAAAAATATTTGCGGCGTATGAAATGACTTTACAGGAAGGATTGGAATTTGAACAGCGACTGAACCCAATTTCTTGCGCCGTGTATTTGAGATAGAAAATCAACGTGAAAGTATGACTGCATTTGCTGAGAAGAGAGCACAGAAGACCGAACGATCAAAGTTCCAAGACAAACAGAAACCATGAAAAAAAAATCTTTCAATCAAATTATTATGTATTTATGAATGTGATTACCAAAATTAAAACATATATTTTTGTCGAGTCTGTCGGGTTTGTCGGATCATTACGCATTCACCTTTACCGTCATCTTTAAATTAAAGACAACATATTGAATTTATGGAAAACCTGGGAATATAATAATTTGACCGAAAATGTTGGTACAAAATTCATAAATCCCGTATCCGAAAATCTATCCGCAAACTTAAACCAAGTTCTGTCAAGTCAACTCTCACCGAATTTACCTTAGCATGACGTCATAATCTCCGCCATCGCGTGGCGCACCTGAAATACATTGAACGCATGTATATAGGATTGCATTTTCAAACACGCACGAAAAAGAGAAGTAGACAAGATTTGGGTCTCGCACAACCCCTTACCCAAAATAAAATATTGAATCCGCGCATTTCTTCAGTTTGATTTCCAAAGTCGTAGTCAACTCATAAGAAACTAATAAAAAAGATTAGATTTTTTTTCTACTAGTGCGATGTGCGAAGTCAATATTTTAGTCAGTCATTTTGCAATTTGCAATATTTTGTTTGATAGAGACAACTTTCAAAAGAGCCTTCAAAATATTCAACATGATTTCCGTTTCGCGTGGATTTATCGGGCGACCGGCCCTCAATATGACCAAACGGTTTTTCTCTTCTTCAGGTATAAAAACTGATCCAACTATATCTATATAACTACACTGATCGAATTATATAATTTGCAGAATCCATAAGAGAAAATTTTGAGCGAAATGAAGTTTCAGAAAACGCTGTTCGGGAAGGACAAGAATTATACGTACAAAAAAATCTGAAATTAAATAAGAATTGAAAATTTTGAGGTTCGGTTCGATCTCCGGTTTTGCTGGACTACCGGGCGTTGTCGGTAAATCTGAGAAGAAATATGAAATTCTCGTGAATTACATAATTTGTTATTAGAAAAATTACTATTCAGTATCTAACGGAATTTCTCATTTTGGGAATCTCAAAAGAATTTCTTTGAGGATTTGGTCACAACAAAATTCTCACAGCGAGAGGGAGAGCGTGAAATCACCGTTAAAATTGTTTTTGGTATAAAATGTGGCATTTTATGAATTGTAAATTTTTAAAAGCTGCAAAGAATTAACTAGCATTGATAAATTTGGAGGAAATGTACCAAAAATCGAGTATTCTAAATACATAGTAAGTTCAGTTGCTTTTTAATTTTTGCAGATCGCCCTGATGCAGCAAGAAAAGAATTCATTTTGATGGAGAAAGTTGGAGAAAATAAAAATGTTGGTTTAATTACACTGAACAATCCAAAAGCATTGAATGCTCTCTGCGACGCTCTCGTGTTGGAATTGAGTGATGCCGTGAATGAATTCGAAAAAGATCCGGACATTGGAACACTTGTTTTAACTGGACAAGGGAAAGCTTTCACTGTAGGTATGAACAAAATCAGATATGGTTTTTTGAAATAAACTATCACTTTTTCGAAAAATTCTGCTGAATCGTATAGTTTAGTAGAATATTGAAAGTCAGTTATGGTATGGTGGGTGAAGGTCAAATATTTTAAAATTGAATGAATAACTTCTAACGTTAACAAAATTCGACTACTTTTTAGGTGGCGATATTAAGGAAATGCAAGGTTTGGAGTTCCATGAAGTTTATCGAGGAAGTTTCTTGAGTCATTGGAGGCGAGTGTCGGAATGCATGAAACCTGTAATTGCTGCTGTTAACGGATACGCGGTAATTAACTCCAACAGTTGGAAACTGAGCAAGTAGTTACAGCATTGATATTTTTATTGACTTCTTAACATTTGAGATCATTTTATATACTTTTGTTGACAGCTTGGGGGTGGTTGCGAAGTTGCAATGATGTGTGATATTATTTACGCATCTGAAACAGCAAAGTTCGGACTACCGGAAGTTCTGATTGGAACGATTCCTGGAGGTGGAGCGACTCAAAGATTGGCCCGTACTGTAGGAAAATCCAGAGCAATGGAACTCTGTTTGACTGGTAATTCAGAAATCAAATCACTTATTAAATTGATTTAATAAATTAGTTTTTTTTCTATTTAAACAAGGTAATCACTTTTCTGCTGCTGAAGCAGAACGAATGGGACTTGTGAGTAAAATATTACCAGCTGACCAACTTCTTCCGGAAACATTGAAATTGGCTGAGAAAATTTCTTCACTTTCTAAAATAAGTGTTCAAATGTGCAAAGAAGCCATCAATGAAGGTGAAAAGAGGAGAGAGAGAGAGGTGAAATTGCATTACACTTGTCTAGTTAATTTTAATCATGATATCCCTGTTTTATTATTTGTAGCATATGAACTGACACTGAAAGAAGGTCTTCACTTTGAGCGCCGTTTATTCCATGCCACATTTGCCACTCAAGACAGAATTGAAGGAATGACTGCATTTGTGGAAAAAAGGCCACCGAAATTTCAAGACAAATAGTTAAAAAACTTAACATCTGAATTGACAATTTCGGATGGAATTTTATTTTTTTTGTTAGAAAATAGCATAATTTTCTTAAAGGACGCAGAAAATTATTTTTTTAGCAATAAATGTAAAATTTATAAATGTCAATCAAATGTTATATTTTCCTGAACAGTAAAGGATCATTTATGGAATTTATATGACAATGGTCTTTGTTCTGTTTTCTGAAAGTCCTATTCAATTTAGATGAATTAATTTTGACTACACCCAGGGCTGAGTCTGGGTATTTTTGCCAATCTAAGGTAATTGATACACCAAGAGGTATAACAAATATTAAAAGGATAAATAAATTGTGCATATTTTGGTTATCGCAAGACAAAATGTCAGAAAAGGAAGTGAGAATGGAATTTGCATGCATGGTAATGTTTTGACTGTTCCAGACCCCACATCGAAATCGAAGGTTCGCTACTTCACTTATGAGACCAAAGCAACGAGAGTATATTTCTGACAAAGTTGAGCACTGGTTTCATAGAATTATTCTAGGACTTTTTATCCTATTCAATTTGACTTATTTGTCTTGGCTACTCATTTCTGGAATCAGAGTTTGATGCTACAAATTATGCAGTGTAAATTAAACACAATAATTAAAGATTTTGCAAGGTTACAACTTTGTGAAAAGGTCTAGTGTAAAAGTCAATCTTTCAAAATGTCTTCAAGACAGAAATACAATGACATCGGATAGGTTAATTGATCATTTGCGGTGGCAATAAAATTAATACGGCAATCGTAGGAAAAGTGGACTCGGGTTGAAATATTTTATTGATGTTTCAAGTTTCACACAGTAAAGAGAAGGGTTAAAATTTATAAAAATAGAATCTCGAGATTTTTATTCTTAATATGCCTGAGCAAAATGACCGGACTCTACTGGGCAATAAAATTAATATATGAGGAATTTAATTAATTTTCTCCTTGAGAATTGTAAGCATCCGATTTTAGTACCGAACACGATTAATGAATTGGATATTAGAATATTATCATTACCACTGGATCAGGAATGCGATGTAGAATGAAATAACGAGTTGGAAATAACCAGCTACAACGTGAATACCACATATGTCCGAAATACAAAACTAACCTTACTTTCATAGATTTTTAATTGCTATTAAATTTAATTAATTAAAACCAGTTGAAAACAAGTATAAGGATTTGATTTTCTAAAAATATATTGTGAACTGAATATAGAGTTGGAGCAAAGTATAAGGAAACGAAATTTCAAGCATTCAATGTCTTTTTATTGACTATTATAGTATTAAACATTTCGTGCCAAAACCATACTCTTGTGAATTCTCTTGACGTTCAGATCAACGTAATTTCGTCAACAATAAGACTAGTTAGAATTTTTCAACCCAGTGAAGTAGAAAATGCGTATATCAACTAAACCTCTGGTCGCTAGTCAATCGTTAAATAATAAACTAATAAGATTCCACGTGTAACTGAATCTTCTGTCCTACAAAATATTGATGACACTATCTCCAAGAATATCAATATTTTAAGTATGTAGATACGAAAGAATTAATTCGAAAGATATAAAATAAAAGTTCATATCTTAACTATATTTTGTATAGGAATAAAAAAGAATTATACCTAGTACTTTCGGTACTTGTACGAATCAGTTGATTTCGAAGTGGATTTTGGGTTGACTTGCTGGGGAAAACTAATCTCAAGTGGAAGTCAGGCCTATTGTTTGTATGTGCATATATTAGTTCATTTTGTAAAGGTGTTATTAACCAATGTTCCTCTGGATGATGAGAGCAAGGGTAAACGACTTTACAAACAGAATCATTTTTATTTTTATTGACTGTCCAAAAAATGTTTCCCTTTGTTCCAGAACATGCTGTCATTTGAGAAAGCATTCTAAATCTCCAGTCCAAAAAAATCTCCAGTCCACAAATTGACCATGGGCTCAATCCTTATAATGAAAATAATTTGTTTAACGCTAAATTTTAAATGGCTGTCTTATTCTTGTTGGTCAACCTCACTATTCTAGGCTGGTCAATAACATTTCACAAAGATAGCGCGACATTCATTGTGTAGAGAATTTTACAACTTTAATTTGTACTTCTAGAAAGAGTATGGGTGGTCAGTTTGATGCACCAAGTTTAATTTTTAATTTGACCACACAAACAAATATTTGTCAATTTCCTTGAGAGAGAAAAAATGTAGTCCAAAAATGTGTCAGAAAGTCATTGATAATTTTTTATTTACGTGATGCATTCTGCGTTTGGAAACTATTACGTGACATTTCAACCCTTTAACATTGTCTGATCGAGTGTTCTAACGAATTCATTTGAAATATATAATAGTGCAAAATCTTGAAACTATGGAGGAGTAACTGGTGTACAAATACTCCAAGAAAAGTGCTTAAAATTAAGATTTCTCCAATCGCCCAATCTCAAGTTAAACATTGAAATTTTCGATGTGGTTTAGTATGTCCAACTATCCAAATGAACATCTGACATGCAATTTTCTCGTCACACATCAGGTTCATATTCCGGTCTCTGTTTTACGATACCTTTAATAAGAACTTTGTTCCAAGCTATCTACTCAAAGAAATGCGACGATTTAGATAGCCCCTGAAACAGAGGTCATATGCCCACATTAGCCCACTACATAATTAAATCAGAAAATTCAACACTGGAGACACATGTCAAAACAGGAATTAACTCATTCTAAAATGATAGCGATACTATAATTTCGATATTGTTTTAACTAGACTCCCGAGGATAAGGTGGAAAGAGAAGACAGAAAAATCTCGATTAGAACCAGTCCCTGAACATCCAGCTACATATTTATAGCGATGTTCTGGGGAACCGTTTGTTAAACTGGTGGACCGTATTTTACTATCGGGTGCAGAGTGCTCTGAAATGCCATTTTCAATAAAACCGGATACCCAAAAATATGTAGCGGATTGAAAATTGCAATGTACTTTTCACCTACTTCATTCCAATAGTCAAGCTAAAAAGTGAAAGCAGTGAAAGTAGTGAAAGTACATAGTCAAGTGAAAATCAAAGAAAGATAATTTGACACACGTGTTATTTATGCTAGCCTTTAGACTTTTGTTCTTCCATTTGAGGATTCGGTTTCCGGTTTTAAAGACAAATTTCACTTCTGTTCTACATAATCTACAGAGTTTTCAAGTGTAGTTGATTGCTGCTGTTAGGGAACTGTAATTTTCTCTTTCAACTGCAATGCTTAAGGATCACTCATAACTAACTCCAATTCCAGTTCTCCTTCTACGGCTAGTGGCTAATTGGTCAAACCAGAAGTACCCGCAATAATATACTTTCTCCCGACTTTCTCCACATACGCAATAGGATGGGAAAGCCGAATCAGAGAAATAGGAAAACCCAGAATGACGAACTTTCTCTCGACTTTTCCCACAAGCTACCAAACGGAAAATCCAAGATGCCTCCTTCTTCATCACAAATACCCGGATGAATCAACGCAGAAGAAGTCAACCCAGTCCTTTGCTTATTCAGCTGCAAAATACTTAGTATAAATAAAATAGCAAATCTTAGTAAGGTTATCAGTAAATCTCCAACACCAATTCCTGCGATCAAACCTTATCAGTCGAATATCAGTTTAACCTCGACCAAAAAATAGTCTTGTGTATAATTACAGTAGTGGCTATTAATTTTTCTTTCGAAAATCTTCGGCCTGTCCTTACATTTTAATCCGGAATTATTATTTTAAAAAGTATGTAAATAAAAACCCAATTGGAAATAATATTTATTCTATTCATTTCTGGCGTTTAGGAAAACGAACCCGAAGAGTAGAATGTGACAACGCTCAATTTACTAACTCTTTATTACTTCCCGTTTTTGAAAATTGAAATACATTTCAGAACTCCCTGTAAGGATGAGTAACGAGGATTCCTATAAGAGTAAACAACTACACGTGAAGTCTACTTGCAAAAGCCATCTGTGCCAACCGATTTTCAATATCTCAGAAATAGTAAATGATTATGCAATGCAATTGTTCTTCTTACGTTAAATAACAATTTTGCGTTATCATTCGGCCAGAACACAAGGAAAACAATTTTCAGTTATACCGATTTTAGGGCGCACTTGAGTTCTTTCGCTCTGAACGACGAATAAGATTCTCTAAGAATCTGTGATCGCGAGCAGTCCATATGTTTAATATAACGTAAATTATAATAAACATATTATACATTAGCTATCTGGGATCTTTGATTGTGTAATACCGGCAGTTAGCAAAGTGTCCAGGTATCTGGCCCGGGGATTATTCATTCAGCAAATCACGTTGGTGGCAAGTTCATATTGGTTGTGACTACAGAGACCAAAGATTCTACTGGAACTCATTTTCATTCCAGATCTAACTGAATGATGATAACAATGTACGACACAAGAAACAACATATAATGAAACAAACAATCGTAGTCAATTTTGTATATTCTGCCAGATGTCAAGCACAGGGTTCCCATTGACTCGATTTCCCTTCTCTCCAATTTTATCCCCTGGAGCTCATTTATCTTCTCCAGATGGTAGCCAGTACTCCCTTTCTTTCCTTGGATGTGCTCCCTCAACTTCTGGAACTTGACTGGTAGTCCAGCAAATGGAAATAGCAAATAGAACATGCGAAATAAAATGAAAACAAAATTCGGAGCCAAGAATAGAGTCAGAACAATGAATCCTCTATTATTAATGGCCCCGAACAAGTGGAGAAGCAGTGTGACGGACATCGTTGCCATGTGAAACACAAGAGCGTTTGTAAAAACTTCATTCAATTGACCTGTAAGACAATAAATATGCCTAACCTGTAGTAACAGTAAATATATAGTCGTCCGGGGAGTAGCAACGCTAGTGACAAATCGTGTCGAGGTTACTCTACCTTGATACAGGTTCGTCGCAAACCACATGTGATCTACTTTACATTGAAATCAGTTGTTTCTGGTAAGTGACCCACTAGTCAAGATCAAGGTCAGGAGGTCAGAAAACTCTGTAGAGTATCTATCCGTCCTGCACAACTAAGTCTGGGTGTTTAACTTACACACGTTCTAATCAATATCACAAAACTAAGAAACATACCCATGTATATTTGAAGTGCTCTGTAGAGTAGAACGGCTTCACTTCTTGTCTTCCAGAATTGTCTTTCATTGAGTGCGTTCAAGTAGACGGAAAGGTGTGTTGCGAGAGCGCCGAAAATTAAATCCATGGACGCCACAGTTCCCCATGCCATCAGGACTAGGTAGAATTCAGGGATAATGGAAAGTGCTCGTGATGGAGCTCCCAAAAGTGATACATCAAACCATACATTGTCATCATGGAATGACGAGGACTTCATTGGTGGGAACGAAGAATACATTAATGCCGGAAATCGTGGGAAACCTACGAGGAGTCCGAAATACAGGACGCCGCTGGTCCAACGAGCGAAGAGACAGAAATGGAGCTGATATCTTCGAGTTTTCACCCAAGTTGTGAAACTGTCTTTGCAGTCAACTAACTCTGCATAAAATTTTACAAAATTCAATAAATATAAATAAATAACAATAAAAATAAATTAATAATCACATCACCTGCTAACCGTGCTTCCAATCGAATCCAGGATGAAATGAGTGTCGCGATTTCTTCACCGTATATTATGTGAGTGAACATGATACCATCGAACACCAGAACCCCGCTGACGTATAGAAGCTGCAGGAGTAGTTGCACATTTGCGCCATCATTTGCAATGATTGTGTGAGCAAGAAGAAGTACTTGCTTCACTGTAAATAATGCCAGATAATAGCAGTTCCAGTCAAAAAATCTTGAACATGCTCCCTCACAATTGACTAATCGGTTCTTTTCGATGTCTAGTCTCCTAGGAAAGATGCCCCATTGGCAAATTTGATCAAAAATTCTCTTGTATACATTGATTCCGTCTGTCGTCATTTTAAGATATTTTGTTAACAACTTTTTGAATGATTCAAAATGTTTTAGCAATATTTTCCAGTAAGTGATACGATCGACTACAGTAACATTCTGCACAGCAAGTGACCTTTTATAGAAAATGCTGACTACGGGTTTTGCAATTTTATATAGGGTGGTCCATCGAACAAGCATCTTCCTGACACTAATATTTGTGATACGAATTCTAAGAATTAGACTCATTGGAGAGCTCGTATGAGTTTAAAATAGAAATCTTAAACCTGAATGTTTCTATTACTGACCTGTACGGAGTTTAAAGAATTCAAATGCAGGGCTAACTTGGAATTACTTGGAATTCCAATTAAGTTATTCAATCCGGTGAACGTACACGTGTGTATCTATAAATCTATTAGGAACGGGCCTACATTTTATGGATCACCCTGTATTCGGTCATCGGTATGTGCAGGGGTTTTATAAGAGTATAGTTCATTATCCTGCAAAACTGTTATTGTGTAATATTAATGTCTGAATCAGAAATAGAAATAGAAAGTTGAGCAAAGTGTATAGGCATACACAGCCGGTCTCTCATTAGACTTAATTAGTATGAGCTAACTATATAATGCTGTAGCCTCTAATTAGCCAAATTGGCTAAATTTGCAATTTTAGCAATTTCGAAGCAACGTTGGCATAACGATTGAACAATTATCGCTTTTATTCTGATAGATTGATTTGCGAATCGGTCGCTTTTACTTGCTCTTACTATAAACGTGTTAACAATTCACCGGAGACCATCAATAATACTGAGTAGTTAGGAGTTAGGATAAATCAGAAAATCGGTTACTAATTGAGATAATTTGAATTCTAATGCCGAAAAATTGTGATCAAGGCCCATCATCATTCTTATGAACCGTATCTCACACGTATTTCACATTTTCTGGGCAAACCAGTGTTAAACCACCGGGAAGTATAGCGCTCATAAAATTAGATTTTATGATGGGGTCAAATTACTATTGCATTAGAATTGGAATTTGAATTCAAATATGGCAGTCCCGTTATACATACAGTTTTTCGTTTTGAAGTTAATTAGCTGATGAGACCTAATAATAGTGGAGTAAAATTACTAAATGTGTCAAATATGATTCCAGAACTGAAATTAGAGTTGAAATGATAATTAAGTGAATGGCATGTCCAGTCCATCCATCATGACATTAAAATAGCTGAGCAACCCTAAGAGCAGTGCATAGTGGAGTAAAATTACTATTGCGTCAGAACTTTACTTCCGAATTTGGATTTTGTTTGTTTGTTTGTTTTGTTCTTCGTTTCAGAGTTTATTCAACTTTCAGAGATACACAACATGGCACACAATGAATTGTAATTGCGATGAATCTACGTTTCCATAAACATCTCTGCTGTTTTCTTTTTTTTGTAGTGAAACACGTTAGTTCTAGTTTTCCGTGCAGAAGGATTTTCAATTCATCTAACTCTATCGATCGAACAATAACGACACGTGTTCCACCATTGGGTTTACATAGCGGAGGAATTAAAGTAATAATAGAGTAAATCTAATAATTCGTAAAAGTATTGTATCTAAATTATAATTATGTATGGTTGGAATGATGATATCAGCAAATGTAAACAGACGTCCAGCGGTTACAATTGATTAATTGGAACGAGGAAAAGAACTTAATTAACGCATTAGGGTAAATTTAGGCTAAGTAGCAATTAGTAAACGGTTATTGGTATAGAATCGGGTAACCGCGCTTAGTCGAATTGACCATTAACATAATGGATGCTAACGCATTTTACTATCTTCGTCTATCTTTTACTATCTATCTTCGAAAATTTGATTGAAGAATCCCTCCTTGAGGTCCCCCCTTTGAAAATTTAGAAATCGTGTGTTTAAGTACAAGCTGTCTCCGGCGCTTTTCCTTTCGCGTCAATGTTTAGATCTATTACACGCATTACTGATTTTGAAAAAATTAAAAATCATTTTTTCTGTCAAAGCTTTTATTCGGTAGAGGGTGAGATTGGAAAACCCAAGTTGAGAAATAGAAAATCGAAAGGCGAAGTTAGCAAATACCACGTCGAGAGGTTTTAATATTCCAAATGTCGAAGTTTGCAAATTTGCAATTTCACGTTCCTTTCCATTGCACATTATTTTTCCTTCTCAGTCGTACGGCGTCATTACACAGTAGTCATGTCCGATTGCTACACTAAGTACTTGGGTTCCGGCAGAGGAAAAGTAACATTTAAACTAGCGAATCCAAACTACACGTACACTAACTAGGGGAACGTCAGGGCGGATATTTTTTAGAAAAATCTGGAATTCTTACCAGTAAATTCTGATACGATGAGAAATCTGGAATGATATGTCGTTCTACCCACATTTCAGGTTAAGGTCAGCAGTTGACCCGGACCTGGGGAGAAGAAAAGTGGGACGAAGCGAAGGACAGTCATGGTTATGACATTCACACATGTACAAACACATATCCAAATCCGGGGCAACTCCTGACCTAAACCTGAAATGTGGGTGGAGTGACGTATCTTTTCAGATTTCTCATCGTGTCAGAATTCACCGGTACGAATTCCAGATTTTTCTAGAAATATCCGCCCAGATGTTCCCATCGTAAGGGTAGTAACAAGAACGGTGTTGACTACTACAATTGTGATCAGCGGTCAATTTGCAGTGCCTCAATTATAATCCGGAATGGATGTTGGTCTCAGGGGAGAGACCAAACCTTAATTCTTAGTTTAGTATTTTAGTTTAGATTTAGGGAGAGACCCTGAATTTTTTGTTGAACTAAATCGAAATTATTCAATGGTACTCTTTTGTACAAAAAACCCCGGCTCGATTATTCTTAAGATAATTTGTCCAGAATCTCTACGTGAGAATTATGCAGCGACGTTTACTGTTGGTTAATACATACATTTTCATAATTACTTGTCCGTAATTACCGACCAACGACAGAACTAGGAATCCCGGATAACTGCACACCGAGACCTGCTTCCCGTTACCCGGATATGTTGTAAACCTGACGCACTTCAACTGAACCCAGCACACAGTACTCCCGCTCTCTCTCCTAATCAAAGTCTCTAGCGAACCTTCTCCCAGTAGTATTCAATAGGACGATTCCGAAATATTCGCCATGCAATTTTAATACTTTGCTGGAATATAATATTTCAATTTGCGATTCTAATATTTTATGGTGAAGTCAAACTAGCATTACTTGCCATTCTAGTAGCTGTAGCATATCTACCGTGAAATTATTATTTTACCGTGCAATTTTAGAATCGCACGATAAACCGATGATGAACCGATAATGAAGAAGGTCTATACTGAAATTTCGTTATTCTAATGTGAAATATTCCTTGGTCGGAATAATGTTACACTGAATGTAACTCAATTTGGTTATCGTACTGAAGTGTTTGGAGAATGGACCGTCATGAGTTTAATAAATAATTCTCCGACTAAAAATGAAAGCTTTTGAGTGAGAAGCCCAAGCCGACATGAAATATTAAGCAGGAGAGGGTGTATGGTATCACTCCAATGATTCTTGTACAGATTTGCAAGAACTAGTCAAGTTTGGTGAGTTCCAGTAGCGCAGCCGCTGAAGTTATATTTTTTGGGTTGGACATTGTCCGAATGGTCAAATAGTCAATGCTTGAAACTTCAGAAGAGAAATCCATGCATGACAAAGGCTCTTTCGTTAATAAGTTGCGTAAAACATAGGTCATATGTAATAAAGTATTGGCAGACTAGACCAGTACTAACATTTGAATGTTTACAGAGCAGTCACCTGAGAAATGAATTTCTTTGTATTCATATTACATTTTGCCTGCTAAAGAAAGATTACACACTTCATAAATATCTAGCACGAACATATGCGTTTGCCATATGCCATGTGCCGCAGACAGTTCGACTTCTGTCGTTTTCAGTCAAATAGAGGAAATGTCCTCATAAACCAAAGTACAGAAAAGTACAGTTGAACAAATTTCTCTCGGTAATTAAATAGTGACACGCACTTATACTCATTGACAACTTTATAATCTGCACGGTCACTCTAATTTTTGACCATCTCTTCCAAGTGATTCGAATATATACATAATTGACACTCAACGTCAGACATGGTTATACGTTGACGCGTGAAAGATCAAGTGATTTTCCATCTTAGGTACTCCTAGCGATAGAGATAACTCAAATAAAGTAATAAAAAAATGTGGAATGGTCACTTTGGCGAAGTCTTTCTTTTCCGAAAACTTTTCCATCTACGAGGGGTTTTTTATTGGATTGGATTGGATTTGTATTTATTAAAGTCATCAATTCCATAGTTCAGACACAAGAACATCGAAACACCTCACTTCACTGAATCACGAGTAAACCAGTCTTCCTACGGATTAATGATGCAGGGAAATTGAACCTTGACAATTCTCTATGGTGAATATCAATATCTATTAATACTAACAATAACTAGTGTCTAGAATGTAGAACAGTCAATGAGCACATACACTACCAGTGAATATGCACGACTCCAAGAATACAATAAAAAGAAGACGAACATACCACAAATTCACCTCAATTTTTATTAAACGGATTGTGCTCAGTTATATGCCAATTCAAATAAAAATATTTTATGTTAATTATATCAAAAATTGGTAGGTCTTTCATCAACTGGAGCATTTGAAATCTTTCTCTCATGTTCAAATTCGGGATCTCAATTACATGGATTATTTCTCTTTAGTTCGGCGAAGTATTACACGTTGAGAGATCTTATGAAGGAAGCCTCATATCTTTTTCTTCAGGTTCAAAAATCAAAATCTTTGGTAACCAGAATGTCCTATATTTTTTCAGACAAACCCTAATTAAGGGTTGAAAATTCGGGTTCAAATGTACTATGTTTATTGATTGTTGAATTATTAATTAAAAATAAATAACATACACTCATTAATTTATACTCGCAGTATGAGTGGTCAAACTTGGTCGCGTTCTTTTCCACGCAGAAACTACCCTCCCTTCCAAATGTGCCAGCGGGTTCATAATAGCCACAACGCGCCTATTAAAACTTTCAACACAAGGAGAGATGTGAAACTAGAAATCTGCATTGATGAAAATATCTTCTTAGATTATGCGTATTTATGAGAATTTTTAGGACGATCCTCAAGCGTTGGAACTTCCGGTCAGTTTACGATAGGGGTAACATCTCTAATACGACCACTAGTCCTGATAATTTTGGACCGGATAAAAATCTCCAAAGTTTCTGTACAAAATCCCTCATTTTGCTATACACTTGTAGTATGCACAAGCTACTCAATTTGAACAGAAGGCTTAATGTGTACTGGTTCCGTTCTGATTTTAATGCTGTCATCCACATTCTATATTATTATGTTTTTCATGTCAACATGTACTGTGGCTGCGGCACGCTGTGCTCACTAAGAACGCAACGCAGATAATTATTTGGCAAAACGGAGGGATAATTTGTTAAAGAAGAGCCATAATGAGTGAATTTGTACCGTTGTACACATAACACATGACACGCACACAGCAAAAATAATACGCCATAATAAATTTGTTAATAACCATTGGCCACCCAGAACAAAAAACAAATTTGCTGTACAAGGTGGTCCATCAGTTCGTACTTCTAATATTGTTCATTCAAATTCTGTCCGTCACATTCGTTTACAGGCTGTCACAAAACACTTTGACACTTCCCTATGCAGATTAACTAGGAAATGTGCTGAAAAATGTGATAGTAATACTATCACATTTTTGAGCACATTCTACAGTCACACATTCTACAGCACATACATTCAGCATAATGTGAGCTAGCAATGGGATGCTCAACAGTGCGCACTTATTGTCATTACACCACATCCATTGATCCATTGATTTGAATCATTTGTACGAGTTGGTGTGGTACAGTAACTGGGCCCAGTGGCTCTGTTCAGTTCATCAAAATTCCTGATAATAAATAATCCGTTACGACAACAAATGATAAATGCACTCAAATATTATGTAGTAACAAATTCCATCCTGTAAAACCCGTTGTTTTTCTGATTGATCACCACATGATATTTAGTTCGGGGTAACCCATGAATGTTTTGATCTTTGATGTCGACGTTGTATTTGCAATAACCTTCATCTATTCGACATTGATAAGAAATTAAGTTTACTTTGTTGCCCGGATTCGGACTCGACCATGTCACAATGACTCACCCAGCATGAATTGAAATATGTGTGACCCACATAACACTAACATATGCTTAACACTTAAAATGAATCAAAGAGTCAAAAACTGCAATGTGGTTGTAATGTAAATACCCAACCGCACAAATAAATCAATACTAATTTTATCCGCATTCTTTCATATTCAAACCTCAATACACGCCTGCATGAGTAATGTGTAGTACAAACAAGTAAGTTGTAGGCCATTGCGTTAGAAATAAACACTTACGCGTATGTTAATCCTAATCACCATGCAGGTTACTTACGGTGCAAGGTGGTTCTCACGCTTTTGAGCTCTAAGTGACAATTTTGGAAAACAGAAAATTTCTTGTCTATCTGTTTTGATTTTTAGGTCACATTGCAAGGTAAAGTTTGTTGACCATCTCTACCATATTAACAATATTCTTTAACAGCATTTCATCAGATTAGAAAGACCTTAAAATATAATGGACTTGTTTCCGCCTCCCTGATCATTATTGGATTGGATGTGATTTTATTATAGTCATCAATTCCATAGCTCGCAAAACATGAACATCAAAAATGAAACTTTGAACTATCCGTAAATGTCATCAATTCTGACTGTAACTAAACTTAACTATTTTATTAAAATTAACAACTTAATTCAATGCATTAAGGTCTGTATACTGGGAGAAAAGAAGAGACATTAAGAAAAAATGTCAGGTGAAAGATTCAACTCACAAAAGCGTGGTCGTTCAGCCCGGGTAGACGACCTGTTGCAGGACCTTATCAGAGAATGGAAATATTTTTAAGCTTCTGAGAACTCAGAGTAAAACAATTAATATTTCCGAAGACTGACTCAAACTACTTTACTCTACTTTCTAATATTTATTAATTTAACGTTGGAGGTTGGACACATTTCTGAAAACAAGTAATCACAGAATACATGGACAGCACTTCTATTTCCGTAAATAGCGTATTTGGGTTTTGTTATCTAATTTATTATTCTTCCTCAAAAACCGTGCAGATCAAACACATGTGCGACCCTGTCCTGTACACTATGGAAAAAAAATGATAATAGAAAGATTGGCACTTGCATCCATTGGCATTCGTAACCTGAACCCTGAAGGGGTATGGTAAAGATAGACCAGGATGACTTTGATTTAGTTTGTAGTTTCAGCGTACGGGACTTATTAGAGAAGAGATTGAGATAGGCAGTTATTTATATGCATAGGAATGTAATGTAACGTAAGACAGTGTTATTCGCATGGCTTGTCAATCGTGGAATTCCTCACTCCCACTTCATTGTATTGTTGTGTTGTGTAATCCATCCGTCATGTGAAATCTTCCTATTCTTATACTTCCCATGTGGCTAACCCTTTACGTCCACCACTAACGAGGGAACCCCAAAAATTACTTACAGATTGCATTAGTACTGCAAAAAAAATGTACTTACCAAGCAAATTCAAACATCAAAGCGCGTGTTGTGTCTGGAAGGTTAGGCAATCATTGATAATACGGATGACAGTAGTTCCGAACAAGGACGATAATTAAAAATGGTTCCGGTCTGAAGGTCGTGTAACATTTGGGATGTTTACCTTGTGGTGAGGGTGATGCAGGTGCATTGCAATATCCAAGTTTAAGTTTAATCTTAGACACTTCTTCATTGTTGCACTGCACTGTTCAATTTCAATTCTTTTGAGCTGGACTAGAGTACATAAAGTAACGTATTATTTATATTCAACCACAGAACTCCATGCTGTTCAGAACAATCGGAATGAGAATCACGTAAAACACGGAAAATCTCTTCAAATGTTTCAAGCCGTAGGCTAAGGAACACAATTTAGACTGTTCTTTCTTACATTGTTGTGGTTCTGAACCGTTTTCGTGGATTTGGACTTGACAGTGCACTTGCAGAAATTCTTTACTCCCTATGTGATGCATTTGGGAAATTTACTGCACTTCCTGAGTGTTTCAATTCATTCATTGGAAAAGAAGGATTCGAAAAGTAAGTTCAATAGTGCTGTGCTGCCAATGTTAAAAAAGAACAGGTGAAAATTTACATCAAAATTGACTGTGCTTTTGTATTTGGTCCGACAAATTTTTCCTGCACTTTTGGAACTGGATAACTTAATCAGGTTAAATTTTGGAATTCTCTATAAATAGTATGGAAAAAAGAATTGGGAGCGCCAATCAAAGGGGATGTGGCGATATTAAATGACAAGCTAATAGCTTTGACTAGCAATCAAACCTTTAAACTCTGAATAGGAGAAATCATTGGATTTCAACAAGCTGATTCTTTTTTCGTAAGTTGTTTAGTGTAAATAGTTCTATTTTAGTTCCGCTAAAATTTCAAAATTGCAGAAGGAATAAATTCGAAATATTTAATCCCAAAGAACGACGAACAAGCATGTTTTTGGTGAACTACTATAATGTTGGTATTTAATAAGTTTCTAGGAAGTCGATGCACGGCAGTAGAGTCGCCATGAAGAAAGGCAGACTATAACGAAGGAACTACCAAAGGTGCAACTGGTCAAATTAGCTACAAAATTTCGTAACGATTCTTCGGGTAGCGAAAGAATTAAACGAAAGTATTTTTGTGCACCGACCACCGCTATGGTCGAATAAAATTAAGTTTTTATTTCTTAAATCCGAAGAGTCTTCCGATGCAGCATCCATTTATGGCGTTGTTACAACACATAGTCGTTATTACTGCAAACTTATTCGTCGTATAAGATTAAAAGTTTTAATTCAAATAAACAAAAGCAATTATTAGGTGTACGGTAAGCTTATTCTTTCAGCAGATGGAGTCGGCTGAGACCCTAACTTCGAGGAATAAATTTCAGCATCAAATTACCATCTCAATTGCAAGGTATTCACGAAAAAGAGGTCAATTGTCTGTTTATTTTATCGCATGAATAAAGAAATTTGTGTTACAGTCTGTCGCATCATAGTCACTGATAAAATGTGAAACGTTCGTATGTAATTGATGTCAAACGCGGATTCCACCGAAAATTGAAATCCCTGGTTTATTTGCTTTGCAAAAGTAAGAATGTCCAGAATATATGCAATTCTGTCCTGGCTTTAACATAAACTCTTGTGTCCAAGCTAAAGACGAGCAAAGAATTGATCTCTTTTTAGTTTAGTTAGTACCCTGTGTTAACATGAGAAATCCCATCGAACATTCCGGGAATCGGATCTGCTTCCTCGTAATCGAAAATTTGTGCTCTTTAGAAAACCTCTAAAGTGTAAGAAACGACAAAGTATAAAATAAAAACACTCGTACCTTCGCAATATTAGTACCTATTTTGGCCTAGGAATCAACACTGTGTAATATTTTACAAAATTTAATTTCCTGGGCCAAAAAGTACATTTTTATATATTTATTTTAAATATTTATATCCGCATATACGTAGAGAGTAGAGTACGTTTGAGTTTTTTCATCTAATTTATGGTTTCATACATTTCAAAAGTTTTATAAAAGAGAAGTTAAGTTTGAGATCAGATGATGTGGAAAGCTGCATCGTAATAATCGACTAGATGTACTTATGGCTCACACGATATGAAATGACAGTTGAATTCTAATTACACTCGATTAAAACATTCTTAAACGAGAAGTCGTTTTGCCGGGTGTTTCGATTACGCACGAAGCTCAGGTCAAAATAATTCCGTGTACTGTGAATACAGAGATACAGCGTTGGGTTGCTTGTAGTTCCTGCTAAGAATCCTCAGTTAGTTCCATCAAACCCTCAACTCCAAAAGTTGTGAAGTCTTTCGATTTTCGCCTGCAAGAAACAATTTACAAAACTTATGAGAAATCTAAAGTTTACAATAATTAATCTCCACGTCACACTTCGCCGATACTTTCGGAACTGAACGTGTCCGTCGATAGCTTTAAAGACACTGCGGTTTCAAAAAGTCCAGAACACAAATTTTTTCATAACAAATGATCCCTTCCCCAGGATAGAGGGGGTTAAGTAAAAATTAAGCTAAATGCTAAATGAGCTGAAAGACTGTCATTTTCATTGTACATAATGTACTCCGATTGGCCTCGAACTATTAAGCACAACTGAAGTTTACTGTGACCCGATTTTTTGACCTTGGTTTTCGTTTTATCGAACGTATTTGAAAACAAAAAGGATTTTTAAAATTTCCCCAAGAAAACTATTATATATTTATGTTATTTCACTTTTTAAATAAAATGGAATGTGTGGTTTTAATATGTAGGATAACTTGATGGACTTATTCTATAGACAAATATACCTCATGGCTACTGATTCTCTTAAAAAAAGTTTGATGCAAATTTTGAAAATATCAGTTTCAGAGGGTCAAAACCAATATGGAAAAAAATTCGATAAAGTCCACCTGTTATGGGCATGGTGGAAATTCGGTCTCTTTTCACCTCGGGGTATTCTTCACTTCTAACCGACTTTCCTGTAATTTAGAAACAAAGTTTTATAAGGGGATTCGGGGTCTAAGTCGCATTTCTTTTCCGAAAATATACGTTCTCCAATTTTAAAACGAAATTTACGTTGTGAATATTTTCAGTCATTTTGAAACGCCCTGTATTTGCGAAGTGTTGCATTCAATTTTGTTAAACTTGTTTTGCCCATTATGTTCGGCATTTACTCCAAATATCCGTGTGCCGCAGCCCTTGAAATATAAATGTTTAACTGAAGTCTAATACACGTAATAAAACAATTCTTCTGACTCAAATAAAATAAAATCGTATAATCTCACGGCATGCCTTCCTCTTTGTCACGGTTCGACTAATTGGACAGAATGAACCACAATCATACAATAAGAATACAATTCTGGTGGAAAAACAGAAACAGAAACAAGTTGGTCATGTACGTTGCGGGATCACTATTATCACAAATGTTATCTTCTCTGTCTTTTCAACCGAATATCATACGACGTACCGTTTACCGTAATCATCCCACTTAAAATGGATACTGCAACGTTTATCCGACTAATTGTTACAAATAAATTACATTCCAAGTTCCCCTTTATCGTGCATCTGTATTTTTAAGTAAAATACTCGTTTCGCTGAATCATATTTCACCAACTCCGGTTACTCAAGTTCAAGGGTTTTTGGTTCAGAGAATTTTGAACATCTTAGTACGGGATTTCTTTAAACTCTCAAAATTCAAGTTTCATTACATCGAAAAAAACACATTCACATTATTAAATAGATGAAAAACTTTTCAATAGATTTATGATCTAGAGTCATAGACAGCCACAGCTGTCGTTTCTTAACTTCTTACAAAAAATTCTTAGGGATCGATCCTTGTGGCAGGAAATGTGTGGTGGGTGCTTAATTGTTTCCTTCCGGTGGAATTTCTCTTCTACTAGTTTGACTAGTAGGAGTACCTCATACAAGCCAAATAGATGGCAACCCATTCTCCTTCATTTGTGAATGCTTGATGATTTTTTCTGGACGGTTAATAGCAATTGATGGGCGTAATAATTAATTGTACACGTTCACGTTGAAGCGAATTAAATTTAAACTATTTAATTTTTATATGAATATTTTCTAATTCACAATTGTACTTTGGTATAAATACGCAATTCTATTATAACTGGACTATTAAATATAATATGAAAAATTAGCATAAATATAAAATTTCGACAAAGTATCATTTTCTTGTAAATCGTAAACACGTCCTTGCTAGTAGTGGATAAATTAAGACGGTTCCATTCGCAAACAAACCGTAATCCGATTGCAGCTACTATAAAATGTTTTAAAATATCATATGATATATTTGCAATAAAAACCGACAACGAACTTAACGAAATTTTCTGAAACGAGAAAAAATCTTTTACATTTCAGTAAAATTCTTTAAATTCTGTAAACCAAATTAATTAAGTTTTGACTGAATAGAACATGTACCATATCACCCCATTGTTTTTTGTCCAAGTGTCCAAGAATTAGGGAGCTTGTACATATTATATATATAGTTCCAGCTCCGTAAGTACTACGGTTGACTTTTTAGAACATGAAAATAAAGCCCTTGAAGTCGAAACTTTTAATATTTACGAACAAAAATCCTACATACACTGCAGAACCCACATCGAAAGACCCAGATCTTACGCAAATTATTGAGTAAAAAATGTGTCCATGTTTAAAATGTCAACATTAGAAAAATGCAGATATTTGAATATTTACAAAGCAGTCACTCGAACGAAGGAATTTCCGTAGATTACATAATGTTTTTAATATCATGGAGAAATTTGATACTTTTTAAATATGTGCAACGTTAACCCTGCCTGCTCGTCTACTGTTCGTTTTCCATAAATAAAGTAAATGCCATCGTAAACCAAAGCCCGGAGATAAATTGTTTAACAATTCTTTTGGTGCCGTACTAATTAGATGTACCTGGCATTCGGTACATACAATATTCACAGTTCTTGTACGAAATATCTCTATTTTGTTTTCTTTGCCGGTGCTAAAAATATAGGTTCTAGGTTGAGAATAGTATGTTTTATAGGATCCGGCACTCGTTCGGTTCTGTACGCCGTAGTTCTAATTTCAATACTCCCATCGGTATTGTTTTGATTTGTGCAGTTAAAGTACAGTACGCAACGTGGGTAATTATTTGACAAAAAAAGTAAAAATAATTTGTTGAAAAAAAACCATAACGAGTAAATTTGTTTAGCTGTACACATATGACAAATGACACGCACACAACAAAAATAGTAGTGTATGATTTATAATTCAGTAATTTCGTATAGGCAAAACGTTACATGCTTGAGTCTTGTATGATGTATTAATAGAATTATTAACACGAAATGTGTACTCATTGTTGTCGGAACCACCTGTCATTGTATTACGGTAATTGTACTGGTAGTAATGTGTGCGAATTCCAATCTGACGCTCAACAATGCGTACCACTACCTTTACACCTTATCCACGCGATTTTATTCATGTACTATGTAGCCTATGAGTCGCCTTTGCCTTTAACTAAAGCTCGGCGAGTGTTTCCTGAGTTTCTGTACAGTTCACCAAAATTCCTGATAATTAATAATCCGTTGTGGCAACCAATGTACACGAATTTATAGCAACAAATTCCTTCTTGCAAATTGTATTTGTGATTATGCTATTATTTTACCCATCAAACCCATGACATTGAGAAATAAATTTTTGTTTTGTTCTAATTTACATTGGACATTTTAAAATGCAATTATCATTAAAAATAGTTCAGACCGCCAATTGCAAAACGGGTATTATATTGGGTAGGTATAAAAGGGTGTTAATCCGAGACTCGTCTTTGCACTCATTTAAGGTTGGTTATTTAGTGAAAGGGGGAGCGGAACATGTTCGTCCGTGTTTTCCTCATTTGTGAAGGTCACAACAAAAAATATAAAGAAATTAAAGCGTCTTCAACCTAGGGAATTTCAACCTAACCTTCGTGGATGTATAAAAATTTAGAGCCAAAAGTTAGAACGAATCCATCAAAAATGACATTCATAACTTAATTAAATATGTATTTCGTTTTTTTTTAAATGGGTTGACTTTTGATACCAATATTTTCACAAACCTCACTTATGTGGTTCAAGGGTTCAAGAAATTTTAATTTCTTCGAAATTGTTGTTTCGGACATCGCAGATGAAGAAAATGTGGAGGAACACCTTTTATTTATAATGATAATTCTATACTGATTTAATTAGTTAAGGTAATGATTATCTATTGTATATTGGTATTTTTTCTCTCTGTTATTCCTTTGTTGTTGGAGAAAATGTCCGAATGTTGACAACCTTGTTATAGATTTATTTCTTTTAGTGATTTCTCAAAACTCTGAACGGCGTTTCAGTTCAAATTCTTCCTTATATTTTGTAAAAATATTTCCTCCTAACAGGGAATGCTCCTAATTAGTGATATTCACATTGAAAGCAATTCAATGTGATAATGTATACTACAAATTAAATGAATGCTAATTTCATCCGCATTCCTTTCCAATTCACACTTCTTGAGAAAGACATCGGACTAATTGGTGACCACTGCAATGCATGTATGCCTAAATATTATGTAGTACAAATAAACAAGTCGCAGGCCATTCCGTTAAAAATAAACACCACGTTATGCTTATGCTAATCACCAAACACGCTACATTACGGTCATCGCTTTTGACCTATTAAGAATGTAGGATCTCTTCGGGGTATCGTATCGTCACTCCTATTTCTCGGAACTACTGCATGTTGTTAGTATTTGCACTACACCTGCAAGAAATAACAAATAGTGTACGAAGTGCAGGGTTTCAAATATATTTGTGCCAGAAGGTATGTATTTTGAAGCTATAGGAAACCAGAATTTAAAATTAAAGTTAAATTCACGACAACGCAAATTGTTTCTGACTTCGGGAGCGGTCCCCACCTGGAAAAGTGGTGCAAACACATGTGGGACCCTCCTCATTCTGTGGCTAACAATGGGATAAATTGACACTGACATTGGCATTTGTGCCAGGATGACTTTGATTTAGTTTGTAGTTTCAGCGTACGGGACTTATTAAAGAACAGATTGAGATAGGCGGTTTTATATATAGGAATGTAATGTAACGTAAGACAGTGTTATTCGCATGGCTTGTCAATCGTGGAATTCCTCACTCCCACTTCATTGTATTGTTGTGTTGTGTAATCCATCCGTCATGTGGAATCTTCCCATTCTTAAACTTACCTTGTGGCTAACCCTTTTACGTCCACGAGTAACAAGGGAACAAACCCAGAAATTGCTTATATATTTACTTAAATCAAATTAAAGGCATTACCTGGTATTCCAGAAATGCAAGTCAAAAGGTTGTGTCTGTAATGTTAGAAAAACGTTGATCAGAAGGACGTATGAGTGTTTGCAGTTCCGAAAAAGCACGATAATCAGAAATCGAAAATTGTTTCAGCCTGAAGGTCTTGTCACGCTTGGAATTATTACCTTGTGCAGAAGGTAGTGCGGTTTCAATTGCAAATTCCAAGTTCAAGTTTAATCTTAGACACTCATTCATTGTTGTGCTGCACTGTTCAGTTTCAATTGTGCCACGCTGGACTAGAGTACGTTAAGTAACGTATTATTTAATTTTAACCACAGAACTCCCTGCTGATCTCAACAATCGGAATGAGAATAAAGTAAACACGGAAAATCATTTCAGATTTTAAGACACGGGCCACGGGCCACAATTATATAAAATTCTTTTTCCACTGCAAATAAGACACACATTGTTGCGGTTCCGAACTGTTTTCATTGGACGTGTCAGTTCAGTTGTAGAAATTCTTAACTCCTTGTGTGATGCACTTGAGAAAATTACGGCACTGTCTGTTGTCTATCCAATTCACTCGTTGAGATGAACGGATTTCGGAAATATAGTTCAATATTGCTCTGCGGTTTTTGAAGAATGACTTTCAACCATATTGATTGGTTAAAAAATATTAGGTCGACTTTTAGAAATTGGATAAAATTAGTTCAATAAAATTAAGGTAAATTTTTGAGGCATCGTTTATTTTAGCTAATGAGTTCTATTTTTTTAAACACTTATAGCAGTGAATATTATCTATCCAATGAACCATTTTCAACGAAATTGTCAACAAAATTGTCAATAATTTGTTAATTATAAAAATAATTCCGGATCAGTTAACTTTCAGTTTCAATCAATACGTGGATGTTCTAACTAAATTTACTTCTAGTTGCAGGTACCACAAGGACGGGCGAGTATCATGGTACGGTACAATGATGGAAAACCTGCAATTGGTGCAGTCCTGGAAGAGTAACCACACCTGATGGAAAATGTGCGGAGAACCGTTCATAAGTGCTGCGATACGAATTTAATCAAACAATTGTCCCGGAAAACTTGAGATGTGACATTATCGAAATCCAAACCCTGTGCAGTGCAGTGCATAGTTCAATACTTAAAGTCGTGTTTAAAATCGGAATAATAAAATGGCTGCCGGAATAGTGAATATGTGCTTTGTGACTCTGGTGACAGCGATCCTGACTACCACTCATGCATTTGACCTGAACTCCGCCATTGCACAGCTCGCTAATATGGGAGCTGGAAAGCTTCCAATATCATTGGCCGAACTGAAAGAAATGGCTTCACCAGCTCTCCTCCAGAAACTAATGCAAGGCGGAAAAGGTGCTTTACCGTCGTTGCCGTCTCTCGCCACGCTAAGTCGAGGTGACCCGATACAATTGGCTAAAATATTGGCGAGACTCAAACCATCACAGGGGAGATTTGAACCCCACCTAGAAGAAATTTTGGGAAATGCTTTTAGGCTGTTACCCCCGGGACCTGTGCACTCCAGTCCTTCTACAAATTTACCCGAAGAGGTCATGGACTCTACGGAAGCCGACATGTCCGCCAGTCGGGGAGTTTACCACCCTATACCAAGCCAGCAATATTCATCCACGCCAACCCGTAACCCCCAACCCCCCTTAATAACCCGACATGGTCTCCAAAGATTTTCGAGCAAATATCAAAATCGAAATCGTCGACCACAAAACTTAAAAAGTACGACGGCCATGACCCCTGAAGAAGAAGAAATTGACCGAACGGAAGCTCCGCCCCCATTTGATCACATCACGGATCCGAATATTCGAAACCATCGATTATACTCGGATAATCCGACAAGTCATCGTCATCGAAATAACTACGAGAATTTTACGATTATTGACCAAGCGGAGGATTTGATGATGGATGAGAGTGAATTGACGTCACTGACCTCGGGGTCAGCATCAGAATCGCCAACCTTGACAACTACGACTCCTGGTTGGGTGGGCGTTAGCCCACAACACCCCTTAGTAGAATTGGATGATCACATGATTCATTTGAGAGAACCTCTTCGGAAACATTCGGAGGAGCACGAACATGAGGATGAAAAGGGTCATGTGACCTCTGAAGAAGAATCCGAGGGTCATTCAGTAAACACTGAGAATTATTTCCGGCCCAGTCCGGCAGATACCACTGGACCAAAGTTCGTTGAACCTGACCAAGATTTCTTCACTTCAACAATTCGTCATGAATCTTCCAATGAAGGGGCAGAGCACAAACGCAGACCTTTCTTAATGCCCGAATTCCCCGCCAGAGTTCGAAAAAAGCAAGACCGAATTTTGAATGAAAAACAGAATTATGACCACCAATTCTTATCAAATTATGCACCGCCTCATAAATATTACAGTAAAAATCCAGTGAAAGTTTTACCGATATTACCACCCCAGCACCCACATTATGGGTACAACAGCCACCCATTCGCACATTACGCGCCCTACAGAAAATATTTTCCGCCCCCGGGGTCTGGTGGAAATAAAAATTCTATCAATAAACTTTCGTTCCTTGGAAGTGACGAAGAACAAACGGAAGCGTCGGACAAAAACGATTCTTCTTGGACATCCACATTCTTTCTACTGGGTGGATTAGTTGCAGCATCAGCCGTTGTGGCTTTTATTTTACCCGGATTTTTGGGCACAGCCGTTGTGGGAAAAGACAGTCCCGACTATGGTGACGATGCAAACAGTGAGTCTAGCAAGGATTTCTGGGAAGAGGTCAAGGGTCTCTACAATGATTTAACACACATTGCCCGGGGTGACTTTGGTCATTTCTTGAATAAACGTCAAGGTCAAGATCAGAAATTAAATCCGATTGATAAAATTAGCGAAGAATCGAGCTTGAGCGGAGAATCAAACGAGAGAAACTTTGGAGCAATTAAAATACATATGAATGATGACCAATTGGGCAGCGCGGCTGAAAATGACACCACGCTCGCTTTTCCAGTTGACAGTGGATACACCAAAATTCTGCTGCATAATTCAAATTCAACGCGAAGTAGTCGATTACATAACAATCACACATTTCTTCGAGAATGGGCAAGAGTTCAGTTGCATTTAATTGACAGTTAACAAGTTTTGTGTAGTCAATCCGTTTTCTGTTCAATAAATATTTTTAAATAAATAATTGAAGGAAGTTTTCTGTGAAGATGGCTGCGAACGGATTTATTCCATTTTACTGTCTATCCGTGAAATGATGAATGAATTTTTGGGTTTGCGACAAACATGACCATTCTGGAAATCAATTATAACAAAATGCATATGAACCAACAATACACTTCACAACAAAAAATTTAACTAAAATCTAAAACCAGTGCATTACATTGAACATTGTTTAAGAACGGGGATTATTACATAAAAAATCAACAATTTCAAGTTTAAACGTATCGCAGTTTTTAAATTGATCAGGTGGTCAGAACAATAGGTAGTCCATAAACTGGCGGCTAAATCTACAAAACTTTTCTTTCCGGACACTATGTTGGAGAAAATGTGGATGTAATTTTGAAGCGGGCCGTTTGTCGTGGCTGTGCACTTCGGAGTTTGGATTGGACAAAGATTAACACATATAAGATTAAATGCAACCTTTTACTTCTAACGATTTGACCTGATTTGATTTCAACATGGAATACAGACATTAATTTGAATGTATCAATAATTTAATCCTAATTTATGAATTTTCAAATCAGTGAAATTAGTAAAAGTTTAGCAAGTTAGTTTAGCATAGTTTGAACTGCACATGCTCCACCTTGTATTCTGCTTCCGATCACAAATCCAATTCTCGAGAACGAATACTTTATTTCATCCATTCCTGAAATTTTATTTTATTACGGCGGAGCGATTATGGTTTAGACAGTGCTACTAAAGGACAGCTATATTCCGTCATAAATATTTATAAAATGATTGTGCGAGAGGACCGTCCAAGTAGCTGACGGTCAAAAGTCAAATTAGCACAGGTAATATTAGTTTTTTGTTTATATTGACAGTGGGAAGTTTTTTTCGAATAGCCATTACAATTTTTAGATGAACTAGATTCAAATTTCATGAATTCTGGGTTTCGCAAAACATTATTGGTAAAGAGAAAGTACGGGAGAATGAAACAACGATCTTACAATGAAGGTGCTCACAAATGGACGTGGACAAGCACGATTATGACCTTGGAATCTATAGGGCGTTCCTGGAAAAAAGCTGGATTGTTTGATTTTATTTTTGGTGCGGTAACTAGAATTTAGTATATTACAATCAGGGTAGGAATAGTTAGAAGTAATTAATATACGAATAAATATATTAAATTGAACATTTATTCAAGGTAATACAACCTTTGAATGATTGCCATTGCGTCAAAGAACGACAATATAGCTGAACTATATTACCGCTCCTGTATTGTTCACATTAATTGAAATCAAATTCTAACTGTAACATAAATTCTTGTTACAAGGCCAAAAATAAAATCAAACAATTCGACTCTTTTTCTGGAACGCCACGTATCACTTTCCTTGTGTTGAAATATACCTTATGAATGTATGTATGGCTGCCCACAATCAATTTTAAAGTATTCACACACCTAGAATCTGGCTACTCAATCTCTAGCAATGTAGAAATTCTTGTCCTTCGTTATGCAAACATATTGATCTCGCTTATGGTGATGCGTTTCCTGTTACCACTTTAGATCAACATAAAATAAAAGTATTGACTTCTAGCACTAATGGTTTGACTTGAATTGATTTCAACATGAAGTAACGCCGTTAAATTAAATGACAATATTTGTGCCAGTTGTCAACTTAACCGCTGAACTCAATTTCGATTTCGAATTAAATTAAGCTACAGAATAAAATAGTTAGTTTTGTCCGACGTAGGATTTAAAGAAAGACTTAGTTGAAGTGAATTGAAATAATTTGAAGCATAAATGTCAAGTCAGTATTTGTAATTTGGATGCTGAATATTATGGGTTTGAGATTCTCGTAATGGGAAGGATCAATCTGACGAGCCCAATATTTTGAATGTTGAATGTATGGCGGGTCGAATTCCCAAAATGACGCCGCGTCTTAAGTTCAATTCGTTTTCCTCCTATGGCATTTTTACTAATAGTAGGAGTACCTTCTGTAGGCAAATAAATGAACCAGATCATCACCGGTGGAAAGTGAGTAACCATATTTTGTCCCAAGATATGAATTCATGATATAACCCAATTGACACGAGATCCAATTAGAAAGAAAGTGCAACAAAGGAAGAGATAATAAATTAAACATTCCAATTCCTCGAAGATAATTTTAAGTTCGCCAAAACTAGACATGTATTTCTAATTAGATCTCCTATCAACTGGGTTCGACCACAAATTTTTATTCTGGGACGAAGTACGTGGACGCTTTTCTGGTAGTGATTTATTTCTTTCCTTTCCCACGGAAGGTACCCATACCAATTGCATCGGAGGAACGCGTTTTTAACTTACCTAAGACGCGGGGTCACTACGAAAGCTCAAACATCATAAAGCTTTCAAAACTATCTACAATAACTCTTAATTGAATTCCAAATAAAAATTCATTTCAACGGCTAATCTTGCAACTTGAACAAAAGTTGTTATTTAATTTAATGGCGATACTTAATGTTGAAATCAAGTCAAGTCAAACATCGAAGGTAATGTCTGATTGAAGTGAATTGAAAAAATTTAAAGCATAAATATCAGGTCGGCATTTCTAATTTTAATGCTGAATATTAACTTTGTGTACCTTATTTTCGGAATGGGAAGATTAAAATCACGAGCCCAATATTTTGAATGTTGAGTGAATGTTCAGTCAAATTCCCGGGGTGACGCTGCGTCCTAGTTAAGTTCAAGACGCTTTCCTCCAACGGAATTTTTAGTAATGTTAGACGTACCTTCCGTACGGAAATAGAAATTGGACCAAATCAACACAGGATGAAAGTGTATAATCATATTCTGTCCCAGGATATAAATTTGTGATCGAATCCAATTTTTTGGGCTCTACTTTGTTCTACTTTCGTTCATAAGTTTAATTCCTCAGAACGAATACTTTCTTTCTTCCAGTCCCGAAATTTTATTTTATTACGGCGTAGGGCGTAACCATTAATGTTTGGACAGTGCCATTAAATGACAGCTAATCCGAGATTATTTGGATCATCATAAATATTTCCAAAATGATTGTGTGTGTGTGCCGCCAGGATTGTTGACGGTTCCAAGACAGAATAGCACAGGTAATATTAGTTTGTTGTTCATATTGACAGTGGCAAGCGTTCTTGGAATTGCCACTACGCAGTTTAGATGAATTGGATTCAAATTTCCCGAATTCTGGGTTTCACAGAACATTACTGGTGAACGAAAAGCACGGGAGAATGAAACAACGGTCTTAGGATGAAGGTGGTCAAAAATGGTCGGGGGCAAGCATTGTGACACTGGAATATATGCTCGTGTCTCTCTTTTCTTGTATTTGAATGTACTATGTGGTCGTCAGCAATGAGACTTTAAGAATTCGTAGACGTGTAATCTCTGTTTATACTTGTCCGATCTCTCGCAATATAAAAATTCTTTGTTCTCAGTTATGCGCAAATAATGATTTAGATTGCCAGTGCCTTATCACACCACTTTAGGTCAACATAACTCTAAAACATTGGCTTCTAGCACTAATTGTTTGACTTGACTTGATTTCAACATGAAGTATCGCCATTAAATTTAATTAACAACTTTTTTTCAAGTTGCAAGATTAGCCGTTGAAACGAATTTTTATTTTGAATTCAATTAAGAGTATATATTCAACAAGTAGTACATGCCTACCGGTAGCATATGAGGAGAGATCTGGTGGAAGGGAATTGAAAGAATCGAAAGCACAAATTATCATATCGGTATTTCTAATTTGGATGCCGAATTTCCGTTCAATTTGTTACTTTTAGAATGGGATCTTTCCACTAGGATCAATCTAATTAACCCAAAATGTTGAATGTTGCATGTTGGGTTCAATTTTTTCGTAGTGACGCTGCGTCTTAGGTAAGCTAAAAACGCTTTCCTCCGACGCAATTGGTACGGGTACCTTCCGTAAGCCAAACTAAGCCAAACGAACTTAAAATTTCTGCGTGTGAATGGCATGGCATCTATGGCATTCATGTGCCATAGAGCAGCCAGCCGGGAAATACGTACTTTTGAGTCGTCTGAAATTTCAATTAGTAAAATTACGAA
>JAQFYE010000429.1:0-36522 GCA_034694305.1 Protaphorura glebata
AGGATAGTGGAACTGGTCAACCGAGAAAAACACAGGTAAATTGCCATGCTAGTTTGTTGTTTCACCTGTCCTTAACTGTTGTTGGCATCCGGTTGTCACCTCCAGACTGGATGCCAGAATTTTCTGCTCTGTGAGCCCGAAAGTCTTTGTGGATATAAAAATAACCACTTTCCAACCACTTACGTAACTGCTTGTTCTGTTAAAATAATCGGTATGACACCGTGCTAATGGGTTACAAATTTCTGGATTTGAAAATCCTTTCATTTCCAGGGCGTATAAGCATTTTCGCTTAGTAGGGGTGGTAGATAATGTAAAAGACACTTAACCATCTGCTCCTAATTGTTTTGAGGTGCGCATCCGGCCGATCGAGTTTTTCATATAATTATAAAAACAATAATTGCAACATCCTCCACTGAACTTGCTTTGACAATGGAAACGCTTACATGTATACTCTTTTTTATTTCATTAAAAGTCATTATAATAGCAATATAATGCAGTTTTTTAAATTCAGCAGGATTAAGATAAAGTTTTCGACGGAAAATATTTGAATATTTACGAATTAATGTAACTGGTTTCTACTGACATATCTCCAGTACTCGTAGTGCAAATTTTTAAAAATTAGTCTATGGCCATAGTAAATACTGCTTTCAATTCTGATGTAAGAATGTACGCAGGATAAAACTACAAGGTAAAGTGGTTGTCAAGGAACCTTGATTCAATTAATAATTTTATCACAGCCGATTGGGAGCATGGCAACACAGGTGGGAGACAATGGCGACACTTTGATGATTTCAAAATTATTGAATCGCTGCAGAAATAGTAGAATCTGTGGAGATTTGAAAAAGATAATTGACTAACCTCAAACTTGTTATTGTATGCATTAATTTAATTTATATCCGTTTGTGTACTTATTAAACTAACCTGAAACTCCGTCTTCGTGTCCAGATGGAAGGTCCGTGTCCTATGTAATATGTTTTGCGGCACCGTGGCCTGGGAAAGAAATGTCATACTTTTAATCTATGACTACATACCATTCTTAAGGACGGCTGACCTAAAGAACTTTTCGGTTGACCTACCTCATCCAGTAAGCTGACCCTTCTGCTCGACAAACCTCTCTGGAATTTGGTTTTCACCGATGTCGTTAGGGTCTTCCGATTGAAAGGAATACTGAATACTTAAAGAGTTTCAGCTTGAGCGAAATTAATTTTAAAGTCTTACCACTCTATATCACAGGATCCAAGTTCGGCAGCGTCAACATCCTTTGCCGAGCGGACAGATGCATATTCGGTAAGAATTAGAAATTCTATTTCTAAGGTGAAACCCTAAGGTTTGGCCTAGCGTAGTCGAAAACCCGCGCATCATTACGAACCATCTTACAAAATTCCAGAAAGGTGGTCGAGCAGAATGGTCAGCTTGGTGGAAGTGGTCAAACAAAATACGGTAATTCTCCGATGCCAATGCGTTATTTCAGGCGTCCTTAGAGAGTTTGGCATTCGTATTTGATAAAAGTTAATTGTTATTGTCTTACGGATTTATTAAGAATGTGTTCAGCCACAAGTACCAGTACAAAGGCAAACACACCGTAGAAAACTCTAAACATCTGCAAAACCGTGTCAAAAATAGAGGGTTCTACTATTTGAAATACACTATCAAACATAAACTGTCCTAGAGAAATCCCTGCAACGATCCAGATGAATATAATCTGAGCGAAAAAATATGTTCCCAATTTTCGGCCGGATTTGCAAAGATTCACATGCATTAATCTGACAGCTTCAATTTCTTCAGCCATGGCCTGAAATCTTTTGCCCGGACGATGAGACGTTAGTATCTCTTCCAGCAATCTCGCCAATTGCTTCAGCAATACTTTGACGAGATGGCAGAGCAGAAAGAAAAAAAAGAGGACACCTAAAGAAAATATTAGGAATAGAATTTGACTAATTAGAACAAGGAAATCATGAAGTCCTGTTGAATGGCAATCTGATTCGGCTTCGCTATTCATTAGACGTGCTGGAATTCTCGAGCACGCGTTCTTCATCGCCAAATGCATCATAGTACCGTAAAATGATCCTATCAGAAGTACCAGCAATACAAGAATACAACAGACTAGTTTTAGCCGTGGGAACGCTGGTGGTATGACCGATTCCGGTGTCCTGATTTGCAATTGTAGATTAACAATTTCCAGTGAACACTTGCGAAGTGATTTTAGCACATAGACCAAACGCCTTCTTAAAGCTCGTGAAGCAATGATGAGACCGATGTTGTGAATGTATAACAAAATCAAGGTGAACTTTAGCATTCCAAAAGACATTATCGAAATAATGAATACGCAAAGGGAGATAGCATTTGCCAGGCTTCCGAAACACCAGAAATCAAATCCGAATATGTAGCGGTCAGTTTCGTCAACTTTCTCTGTCGACGATCGTTGCACTGAGAAGGGACTAAGACCGATTACTCGTAAAAATAAAACTAATGGCTTGATTTTTAACCATAGACAAATTCCATTGGGGTCACAAATTGTGATTTTGATTCGTCGTAGCAGCATGTTGAAGCTATCTTAACTTAAGTTAAAAATGTTCAATTAGCGTGTTCGAACAATGTACACTGATCACCGAGAAATCAAGGATACTGTACCCCTATCCGAAAAATTTAAACGACGGTCCTGCCGAATGTTCACTCTACAACTGCGGGCTTGAAATAGTGGACCGTTACACCAAGGTCATAATTTAGCGCGTTTACCTCAATCCTGGTAACACTACCATGGAGAGGTATTGTGTAAATTTGTGTTGCGAAATTTAGTACGCAGTGACAACGTTACGAAAAAGGAATGTAAACGAAGTATCCAGATGGTCAGCGTTATCGCTGATTCGTGGAAATATAAAAACAGTAATAATTTATATTTAGATATTTAAGATCAATTTATCCACGCGTGCAGTATATCTTAAGTCTCGAACGAAGTACATAATGGCAAGCGGAATCAAAAACCGGACACATGTCATCAGTGTTCACTACATGGTTGATTCCGACGAATTGTTGCAAAACTGTTTATCACCACCGATACCGATCCAGTTAATGATTTCAAACTTCGACAGTTGTTTTAATGTAGTATATTATGTGTTGTAAGCTTCAATAGACATAGGTTCTGTCCAGTGTATATAGCTCTCTATCTATAGAATCAAACTCCACAGTACTGGTTCGATATAATTTATACATATTACCTTTAATTACTGCCTTTAGCGACAAGGACACCGCACCGGAGTGCGTGATCATTCCCAACTTACATCTGTCTTTATTACTATGAAACGTTTCTGACACCTACTTTTACCGGACGTACTGCAACGAATCCATCCTAGACTTTTGCGGGTTTTCGTCGAACTGTATCTTGACCTAATTCGGATTTTGCTGAACTCAAAGGAACCCAAATCCAACTCATTGAATTGATCATTACCCCCACTGAAATTCGTTTTTCTTGACATATATGCACGGAACCTTTGCCCCCGGGCAGCCCAATCAGGGGGGTTGGACAATGCATTTTGTAGACAATCTTATGAAGTGGGGAGCTAGTCCGTTTCAAAGTCCGACACTTAAGTTTCGATACCGTCGCAAAATGCAATCTCAGTATGCAAACGTATAAAAGCATCCACAGTTCGGTTTATTGACCTCGGGGTGTTGCATGACAAATTGTCGAACATTGATAGCTTTCACTTCACTTTCACTTCATGGCAAAATTAACATAATATGTTGCAATGGTCGCCAGTACGCCAGTGGTAATCAGTTTTATGTTATACTTTTGTTATCTCCTTAAGCATAATGTTAATTTTGTCATGAAGTGAAAGTGAAGCCAAAAGTATAAATCGGGCGTTGCACTATACATCCTACCATAAAACTTCTAGAGAATTCGCATATTGTACAACGTCAGCTGTGTCGAGTTTTCGTAAACATCGTTGTCGACAAAGTACGTTACGCTTAAGCCGACAATAACTGCCGATTCTTCTTCAAGGTTTGATTCGGCTTTTGGCCATTTCAATAAGTATTGTCTCAAAAACTGCGGATTATGTGACCGATCTTGCCTTTCTCTCCTGTATAATTAGTTTCACCATACGCTGTCGTTGCGTTTCCTCTCGTACACATTGTTCATGAATCGTGATTCATCGTTTTTACTTACGAGGTTAGGAAGGAGTCCGCGTTTTCTCCCATAGATCCAACTAACTAGAATGAAAATCATGAATGAGTAGAGAAAAAGGTATGAATGGACATGGACATGGACATAGATATGGATAAACCGTATCAGCGTCAGCGTTGTAGTATTTGGGGTTCGGTCGGGGGAACTAGTAGGATTCATTTCCCCTTTTTTCTACTGTGTAAAGTGTGAAGCATACCTTTTACTACTTTTATAACTTTAAGCGTTCTTACGTTCGTTCTAATGTAATTTCTGAACTGCTTTTAGCTCACAGGGGACATTATTCTGGTGTAAAATTAAAACTGCAGGGCTTCAATTTCAAATTTTCGGGATTACGTCAATTCGGGTGTTGGGACTTGTGACTGAGAATATAAAGGCCTAATCAGTTTCCTAAAATCCTGTCTCAAGTGGAAACCTTACAGGCTTGTAATAGTGCTTGGCGGAATGGCAGAACAACGCAACAATATTGACAATATTTTATGAAAGTCTTGACTACTCGAGCTATACCTATCCCCAGATCATTCGATCAAAATTCAAAAGGCTAATTACATTACGTATATACTCGTTTTGGTCGAACTTAGTTTGGGCTAAGAGATTTACAGTTGTCAACTTTTAGCAATCGAATGATAATGAAAACTTTTCTAAAAAAAATGCTTTTTTTTCTGTCGATATGAATTTGGTTTCCGACTCACACGGGGTTCTTCAACTTAGACAAGTTTAGTCGCTGCGAACCAATAGCCCAATACCAAAACCGGTATGGTAATTTCTGCCAATCAAAGCAATTCTCAGAGCAGAACGATGAAAATTAGCCTTACTTTCAAGATACTTGTCATGATCTAGTCTTACACCCGATGAATGTCCCTCGTTAGATGCTTAGCTGAGGTTATCGACAAGGTTCCTGCTTGCTTTTCCTATGCGCGCTCAAGTCATTTTTCCTCGACCTGCACAGCCAGTACAACGTGCCCAAATAAACTAACTGAAAACCTCAAAGAACTGAAAATGATTCATACCATACTCATGCTTTGCTTAGCTTTATGTCTGCCTTTAAGGTCTGAATAATATCCTTCTTTTTGTACCATGTAAGGTATAGTCAAACTTTTCACTGACTTTTGGGTTCTCATTCCTTTTCTGAACAAGAACAAGACAAGCCGTAGCAGTAACGGTGATCACGGAAGGCCATTTTCTTGCTACATTTTTCTAATATTACAAAACCAAGGGAAAATCGTCTCATGTGCTTGTATTCTAAATTTTTAAGTCCGAAGCAAATTTTGGCTAGCTAATTAAGTTGGACGAAAAGTCAAGGTCAGCGTTCAACTTTGATATACACTCAAGGATAAATATTTAATGGAGTTGCGAGTGTGAATTTGACGTTGATGTTGAGGTGTTGGGAGAACGTGCAGAAACACGTCAAGAAATTGATTTTTGCTAGACTTGACTCTGTGGTGACTTGCATAATATCAAATAACCGAATGAGTGAGTGTGAACAACTCTTGCAGCATAGTAAAAGGTGAAATTACAAATAATAACTCATCGATCCGAATGGAAGTGAAAACCTGAAATTACCGTACTGGCCGAGCATATCAAGTGAAAGTAAAATAATTACAAAATTATACAGACGCAGAGGAATATTTTCGACGGAAAGTCTCCAAGGTAAATTGCTTTCTCTTTATGTTATAGTAGTAGTTGTGAAATTCGTTAATAAATGGCGCACATGGTTCGAGGTACTTTGTTTCAGCGCGCGAGCTTTAAATATAATATTAACAATAAGGCTATCGTCGTGGTCTCGAAGTATACAACACGTTGAGGTTCTTTGGGGTTCTATCCCTCAGGTAGACAATGCGTGGTCTGAATATATTCTGTACTCAAGATTTACCGGTGTACTACCGTAAATGACCGAACAGAGCACTGACGCCGCGGGTTTCGGATTTCAAATTGAGCCCGGGTTCATTTAAATTCTTCAGCTAAAGTGTAAACATATTGGGTAATCCCTATTGATTAAAGATGGTTGACTTCAATCTATCGCATTATAATTAATACAACTTGTTGAATTTTACTTTATTTGTCGCTAATTTGTGATTTTTATAAAATATTTAAGTATTGTCACAGCTATTTAGCTATATATTGTTTATTTGGTCCAGGTATGTCCAAGTATTTTGTGCAAATACAGCCCGGAGCAAATACAGGCCGGATTCGAATATAGCCCGGGGACTCAAATCGATTCTAGAAATAAAGCCTGGGGCTATATTCAGTTATTTGCGGTATGTGTGCCTTGCGCGCAGGCCAAATTTGTGAACTTACTCATGAGTTTTACATGCGTAAACGTTGTTATATTTGATAATGTTGGAACTCTTTAAAAGCGAAACAAACAAAACAGCAAAAGAGATGGCGTTATGGGGCAAACCTGAACGACATAGCTGAGCTGATACGATAAAACCTCGTTATACCGTCCTGCCATGGGAAAAGAACTTACATTTTCAACATTTTGACATCGGATTTCCGCCTCTATGATATGGTATTCGGATTTCATTCGTTGCATCGCAGCGATTGTCTCAAGTCGGTAAAACATTATAAGTGGATTTTAAACGCAATGTATTATTGAGAGTGGTACCTCATAATTAAAGAATCCATTAGCGGCAGGTTTTCAAGGAATTTGGGCGATAGATTGATACCTTCTAAGGAGAAGTAAACAAATCATATTTCCAGTTTCAGGCTTTCACGGTCGAAGTTTGACGTACTCTACTCAAATTCGAGTGTTTTTGCACTTGTGGCATAGATCGAGTGGTCGTTACTTGTACCATTTCGGAACATCTGGTCTAGATGAGTCTCTCGTTTATTTATTAATTCGTTCTATAAGTTAAATTAAATTTAAATTTATTTTGTTTGATGATGTAAGCTATTTTAGCACTATATTGTCGCATGTTCTTTCACCATAGATATATTGCATAATACAATGGTACTTTCGGCTTTCCCTGTGAATGTAAAAGTAAAAGTATACAACCAATAGAGACCTAACTAATCTGTATATAAAGATAAGGATGTAGCACCACCCAGCTGACCAAATCATGAAGTGAGGTTTCGGGTATTTTGATGAGAAAAAAGCATTAATTGATGAACATGTTCATAAACTCATTATACCTGGTACTGGTTACTTAGTATTCAACTGAACTAGTACTTAATATTCAGCAGAACTTGTACCTAAACCTATGTATCCGATTTATCTATTTTCTGCGAAAACAACTGATAATGATGGTGATCATGCGTAGGCTGTCCGGAGTACTTTAGGTGAACTTCAATTCAATATGCACAGCGTTTTAATTAATCAGTTTCATATTGAACCCTGGATCCATTTTGAGAGGTACTATAGTTGTCCAAGTCAATTACATCCGAGACCCTGTGGACCTAACGGTTATTAACTCCATAAAATGGATAATTATTGCGACTTTGATTCAATCTACGACCACAACGATGAGGAGGTAATGAAATGTTTTCGTTTTATTAATTTAAGCTAATGCGTTGGTTCGTCAATTTTGAAAGTAATTTCTTGAGGAGTTCAGGAGCTGGTCGTAACGTTCGAACGTTGGTTGATATTTTCGTTTCTTCGTTTGGCTTTGAATAATTGCCAACATGAGTGGGTGGTAGGCATCAAAACTAATAATGCTGACAAAGAAGTAAGAAGTTGTAAGGCCTCTGTCTGCATATGAGATGATAACATTTGGGAAGAGGTTACGTAGTTACGTTGCAGTTATTTTGCATACGGCATCTTACTTATTGGTCGCAGTTCTTGGACCAACTTAATATATGTTTTCCATACAATTTTGGCCAGAATAAGTAACATCACTACCTCGAAGGCTCGGAGGTAACATGGTATTGAATGGATTAAAATTGGAATCTGGCTACTACCGACCGAATAATAAATTCGGACTTAAGTTTGGTTAACCTTTCGCCATCAATATCAACAACATTCCTCATAATAATTAATGCCGTACATTGATTCATCTATGTGTAACTATCTCATTCGGCTGACAACAAACGGTACAGAACTATACGTCAAATGAGGCGAAATTAATTATTTTAAAATATCATCAATTGTTTCTCTGTCTGGACAGTTTCCTCTTGGACAGTCCACAGTTGTCGGACTGACTCTGGAGAAATGTCGGAAAGCGGAGACGAATTACCCACTTACTATCTAATTAATATTATAAACATCATGGAACACTTTTGTGTAACGATAGTGTTGAGACACGTACAAATAGTCGTAGAGAGTTTGAAAGGATAAAATTAGGAATTGAAAATGCAATTTACAATTCACAATTATCAAGCCGCTAAACTCTGTACGGTAAGCTCTAATTGTATAGTCTCATCACATGTTCTTTCCCATTCACAAAAATAATTCTTTGATAAGATGAGTTATGTTTTCCGCCAGTATGTAATAACTCTAATCATGTAAGAGTTTAAGTACCTTTCCTGGAATTATGGTGAACATGTCATGCTGGAGCGACTATCTATTTTGCGGTTTATTTGAGACTTCGACCGGTTATATAACTGACGCATTAGGCTGATTGTTCCTCCCAGGGGTCAAACTGTCGGGTGCTCCAAACTCTTCCAATACAAAAGTTGTTAGTCGTTACCCCAGGCGGAACAAATAAAAATCGGTTACAATAGATCTGAATGGCAACTTTTGTGTATGATGACCTTTGTTGACATCCAGAGGTCAGATTTTCCGAGTCTCACCAATACAAAAATTTGGGCAAAATTCCATGCTTGACCTTCCTTTTGAATTGGTATAACTAAAATGACTGAAATCGTAAATGCAAGCTAAAGCTGTAACGTAACATTGAGTACTCGATTTTTGTATTTGAGATATGACCTTTTAACAGCTTAATTTCCTAATTGTCACCTTTTCTTAATCCATACAAATATATATGATTAAGATTACATGACCTACATTCATTTCTTGACCTTCCAGTTTGACTGATTACTATGTTGCACATTTTCGAGGTCTGCAGTCTGCTGTTTCATTACACTTCTCCCCGCAAGTTTCAGCAGAATTCATACACTCTATTAATATGCGATACCTTATCTCCGATTAACTGTTCATATCAATAATTTGTTTAATGTATCACGTATCGGGTGTCGAGGCACCATGCGATGTAATGCATGAATGGATGCATCATAATGATAATACTAGCATTAGTGACTCATCTCTGAAATACTTGAGTGATAGCGAGTTAGTACGCGGTTGAAGAGCTGAAAAAGCATGAAATATATTACCTGAACATCTAGACCATTTTGTCCACGATGAACTGCCGTGTTAAAGTTTGACAAAAGAAATGCTGAAGGGCAAGGCAAAGTAGTCACAAAAGACGGTTACGTTTACGTTTCGACTCCATTTTGTTCAAAAGTTTGACTTGTGAAGAATACACTAAAGTAGGTAAGTTAACCATCCAAGGTCATGGTAAAGAAGGATTTCTTCCTATGGAAATCTTGAAAAAGTGAGAAAAGTTTTGGTAGATCACTACTAGGTCCACTTCACTGGGGTGAGATTTCACATAAAGTCGTGAAGTGCGGCTTTAGAATCTTCAATAGCAAGAAGAAGGTCGAAATAGCTTCCATTTCCAAAGTATAATTCTTGGATTTTATTAATGAAAATTCTGGCAAATTGAAAATTAGTTGGATTGACATCGTTTTCTACATTTTGGTCAGTTTCAGTGTTAAAACTCGTCTATCAAAATTGTCATAGTCAAGTACTATGTGTCAATAAAACAGCCCGAGGATTCATTCTGCCTTTTGGTTCTCCCGTATTCGGGTTGCACGGAATTGCTCGGAAGCTGCAAATTATTATGTTCAGGCTCGAATGCAGGATTTGATCTTTCTTCATATGGAAAAATAATTAGGTTATGCATATTTATGTCACATATTTCGAAGCTTCAAATATGTGAGGTAACATTAATTTGCAGATTTTCACGACTTCGCGATTGAAATCATTCATGTCTTCAATGTCTTGCCTGTGTTATGTTGGGCAAGGTCTTGATATTTCCAGTTGTTTATGAATCGAACAAAGGCATAAAATGGCTACTTGAATTTGTTGTCACAAAAACTGGTGTTACGAGTAGTAGTAGCGCAGGTAAAGCCGGTTTGTTTTGAGGAAATCGTAGGAGTAGGACCACTCGTAGAAAATTTGGGCCACTACGAAGCTCAATGAGAGAAGGATGAAAGAACTGAATGGGCTTCAAGTTTTTCTTCATTGAGAATTCAAGCTTCTTCATTCAGCTCCCACACCAGCTTCGGGTCCTTTTATTTTTGGATTTGCTGCTGTCCAGTAATAGAGAATAGAATCGATCGTTACACATTCGCTAAGGTGAGGGTTCGAGACCTCGGGCAGGCAAAGAGTGATAGTTCTACTAACTAAAATAGATCTCAGTACTAATTTGCAAGCATAGGTCCCCTGTAACAAAATCATTTATACGGTTCACCATCAAACCACAGGGCAAGGAATTTCGTATTTTTAACGTGTAAGAGATAGGAATAAGGCATTCATAATACGTTCACTACAACGAGGTTTTGCCGTCATTCCCTACCGACCGCAACCGTGCAGAACCAAAGAGCAACGAGTAATTACGATGATTAAACTGAACTACACAAGAAGCATTGTATGTATACCGTTTTCTGACTACATTCGGATCTCTGTTGGTTCCTCCAGTGCCTTTTAAAAATGAATCAAGGTAAAGTAAAACAGGTAGCTAAAAGTGAGGTGGTAATCAAGTTTTTCTTCTTTTCAAAAGAGTAATTATTGGGTATTTGTCATGGAGTCATTCGAGCTTGGCTTGAAATTGTTTCCAGTGGTTCTTCACTTTTTCCTATTAAAATCTATAGTACTAACTTGAAGGGGTTCCAATTACATCACATCGACATCCAAGTTCAGGTTCTATCCTCACCAACGCAAAGTTAACGTTAGCGTTATGCTTTAAAATCCAGATCGTGGGAATTCTGAAAGTTCGAACTTCATAAATAAGGGTGTGTGTACTACCTGTTCGAGGGAAGCATTACAGGTGCATGGGTATTACATGGTGCAATTCAAGCCTTCCTTTACCTTTGAAACCCGAAACTTCATCCTGGGTTATATTCGTTCCTTGTTGTTCATTGAACATGTGCATGAAAGCGGAGATAGGATGTTATAAGCAAGTAGGTTATTTCGGTTATTTCATTTGATGGTCGATATTTAAAATTGTACCCATATTTCAATTTTACATTTGATTAAATCAAAGCACGGCAAAACTACAAAGCTGACTCTGGCATTGGATATATTAAATTTAAATAAAGTTTACAATTTGCATAATAGTTAGAATGGTGGCTCAAGTGACCTCCAGAGGCCTCCAATATCCAGTGGTCATCGGAAAGCAGTTCCAAACAGCCATCATGACACATTAAATTTTACGTGTTACGTTCTCCACATTTCAAGAAGCCTTTTGAATTGTGAATTGTGGATTTGATTGGAGATGCCGATTTTCCAGACGAAAGCCGCCAACCTACCAAAAATTTGCGTTGACTCAACACTTGGTTTAAAACCAGAAAATCACGGCCGAGATTTTAATCCGCAGTTTCTGTCTCATTGTTAGTCTATTACCACGTTATACCTCACGGGTTAGAGCGACATGTCCCAAGGATTGGCCTAAATGTTGCTGGGTGTTGGTTCGGTTCAAGCAGTACAGGTGGCGCGATAGACGATGCACCTAAGGCACAAGGGAAAACATAGCGCTTCGGGAACTTTGTTTAAAAAATCGTATGATACTTTTGCAGACTAGACACTCCGTTTGCCAGCTGTTGCCCGATACGACGGAGGATCGAAGCTACTTTATGAGGTGCCCTGATCAGGGCCCTGTCTAAGGTCTCATGAATGTAAGAAAGGATTCATCAAAATAAAAGAGAGGCACTGTTTGCTTGCCACAATTTTATACATAGAATATTATATGGGTAACCGACATATACTACTGGATCGGATCCTTTAAGAACTTGCCTTCATTTTTATGTAACGAACAAAGATAGATGTATAGCGATAACTAAATGTGATCCCGAATATAAGCATATTGCCTATACTGAAAATCTATCCCTTTTGGACTTTTTCTGGTTTGAACACGACATGACATCGGTATAGGAGTAGGAGGATCATATGTTCATGTTGGTTACTCCACTTGTTCTGTTTGCATGTGTGGACTCTTGCCACTTGTTTCAAGGAGCTAGTTTCTTATAAATTGGTCCCTTCCTGAAGAATTGAAATGGACGAACGGACGGTTCCCACGATTGAGAAATGAGAAAGATGAAGTTGGGCTGGGCATGGCCTGGTCATGGTCATGGCATATGTGGAAAAATGCCTTGTTTCTGTGAGAAAGTTTTGCAGTTTCCAAAAGACAAGTATAAGATCATGTGTATTATGACACTTTTTTTCTCTCTTCACTGTTTATAGTTTCCTTTTAAGTTTTCCAGAATGTACATAACATAGTAGTTAGACAATAACCAGTTTTGCGGGCAAATCCCATTCCCAATACAAGTCCATGTCCATTCCAGTGCAATACAAATGAGTATGACTCATCTATGCTGTTTTTTTTTAGATTTCAACATTTTCCCAGGCTTTGTTGTCGTATTAAAATTAAATTGGACTGACCTTCCCATTTCAATTTAGTTGTTTGGTTAATTTTAATCATGAGAGCAGAATGCAGAACACAAAACATATAATCGACTGGTCTACCTGTCTGGTCAGGTGTATTTTGGCCTGGCCTATTGTACTTGGCAGGACGTGCGGGATAGAGAAAATGAATGACTTTGAGAAAAAAAATAATGAATGAATGAATGAAATGAATAAAGATTAGGTAAGAAAGGAAAGGAGTAAGTCGTTACATGGAAAGAATCGAGAATTTATTTACTACTACTAGAAAAGACAAGACAAGGAGAAAAACGACCACTTTTTTTCTCATTTCCGTTTCCGATTTTACTCGAGCATTCCACTACTATTACAGCTGAGAGTTGTTGAGGTGGGGTGTAACGTTTAACACACATCCATGGCACTGGTACCACTGCACCGATTTCTTTAAGCGAAAGCTAACGCAGTCATCCGTTAAGCCTTTCGTTGTCAGGACTTGGGAGGTAAAAAGTTCTACTACTAGTACGTTAACTCAAGTCAAGGTTCATTCATAAGTTTTTTTCTTAGTCTGACTGACTAGTTTTTTTTCATCTTATTCGGATTTTTTCTGATTCTTAACTTGAGTGTTATTGTTGTGAAAAGCCGCAAGAAGTTCTGACAAGTTTGACTGAAGCGAATTCTTTGTTCCTTCGTTTCAGCAAGTGCAGGAATTCTAATCGGTATGTGACGAGTCATTTAATTTTAGACTGATTAAGGATGTTTTGATTTTAGATGGAACGTTAGCATTTTGCTTTTGTGTGGCATTGTACGGGTTAATTATCCCGGCGAAGGTTAATACAACGGATATTTTAAATCCGGGTATCAAAAAGTTTAATAGAATTTAAAAATACAGTCCGAGAAGGTATTATTCGTTCGTGTAATTTCGAGTGAATCCTTCAGATCAGTTAACAGGATCTTATTCGAATCCGATGAATTGGGTAGAAAAACACGAAGATAATTAGCACTTCTATGTTCTATGCAGAACTGCAGATTTGTTACCAGGTATCTTATCTTCCTAACCACTGCACTATCGTATCCGCGATTGGAGCTTGTGTTATGCCATCTTCACAGAACAGTAGCTCATCGGAGATAATTTCAAGATGCACTAGATATGGACTAGAATAATTCGTCGCTTCGAATTCTAAAAATCTTCAATTTTTGAGAGTGAGATCTGAATGCCATGCCCGGCTAAAGGATTGAATGAGAATAAAATGAACATTATTAGGTTGAGCATTGTGCCTAATGATGATATAATGTGAAGAGGTTGAAGATTCCCTGCTGGTTATCAGCTCTTCATATCTAATTTTCCATTAGCTTCTGTGCTACTCAGCACCGCACCGCGCGGACTGGGGTCCATATTATGTTAGGAAGGGTAACACTGTCCAACGAAACGACAATAAACACTCCATATTCATTCATCCCCAAACCCTAACTCCGGAATAGTCTTCTAGGACATATTTTGATGCCTTATGAATACGATGATGTAAATAAATTAAGGCAAAGGGGACATTACGACGGAACGAACGAACGCGGACGACGGTAGGGATGAAAGGGATCACAAAAGAGCTGAGACACTTTAGACGGGTCCTTGAAAATCCTTACAAGTGCGTGGCCGTGGTCATATCAAGGGTCGGTTTTCGTATTCGCCAGTCCGGGGGCCTGAACCATATAAAATTGTTTATCAGTACAAAATAATTTTAACGAATTTAACAGGACTCGAAAAATATTTATGAAATCGACCTCTTTGATCAATTAAACGTTTGATACTTTATGCTAGACCTCGAACTACAGCACTTCATCTATATTTTAAGTGGTGCGATAATAAAAATCGTAGAACCGGGACTGGCTAGGCCACCACCCGAAAAATGAATGGAAAGAAGGGATGCAATTATACATTTTGTCCGTCGTTTGATGTTGAATCATCTTGGCTGTTCTGTTCGTGATTGTTGCGTGTTCCTCCGAATGATGATGATGATGATCCGCATGGTTCCTCTCAACATTGACAGTAGGGGAAAACGTGTTTTTTCCTTTAATTTTTTCCATTCTTTCATTTCTGGAACCAACGAACCTGAGTTCCATGCCATGGCAAGTTTACGCAACATACAAGTAGTCCCTTTGCAATTCAATTGTATTTTCATAGCACAAGCACAGGTGTACCTTACGACGAGTACTTACCGTACTATGCGGGGTTAGGGTTTAAGGTATGGAAGATATCCGTCACTGATTTTGTGTGTGACGCAGTCTTTGTTGACTATGACTAACATCATGTGGGTCCATTTTTCTTTGTGATATTATCCAACAATCTCATTAGCCTTTGTTTCCAGTATTTTTCACTTTACTTACACACTACAACGATCGTGTAAGCAAAGTTGGTTGAGTATTCTCATTGTTGTAACGTCAGATTTAAGTTTGAGTCACCCTTCTAATGTATGGACCATGTGAACCGAGAAGCCACCGTTTAAGCTAACCCGGATTCACACCTAACTAATCCCACCCAATTTAATGTTGAAATACACAGGCGGAGTCGAATTTAATGAGATAGGTGAGTACTTGTCTACTGATTCCGATATCCAGGTTTTGAGTTTGCAAATTTTTTTTTTGATTTTGCATAAATATGCCTTTTCGCTTTCTAAAACCTCCGATAGAACTATGGTTTGGATTACGAGTGGCATTGATCCCCTGCTCCGAGTATAATAAGGGTGAATTTTTCACCTCCATTAAACAAAACCAAGAGACGGTGACTGTCACTAGAAAATGACTCCTCGGACAATGAACCTCAAAGAATCGTTTTACATAAAATTGCAGATTTTATATTGCAAATAGGAGAAACGACGAACAGTGTTTTCCTTTCCAAATGGATTTTTCCATAGAAAATGTCACAACTAGTGATTTTCATACATTTGGATTTGGAGTTGGACCTTGACTCTACTAACCATTAATGATATTCAGTTTTATTTTTTACAACTATTACCTGCATGCTCCTAACCGCATGTTCTTCTTCATTTGGAAAGTGTGATGGAAGATAGATGATGTTTGTGGCATCGTGTCATGCAGAGTAAAGTTTTGAGTTGACCCTGAGGTATTTTTGAATAGTTTGTCGTCATTCAAAGGTTAAACTTAGAAGACGTAATTGCATACTACTTCACTTCACAGCTTTTGTGTTTAAATACATTGAGTATTCTTTTTCTTGAGAGTTCCGGTAACTTTACTCTGCATCTTTAACAGTTTTGTTCACGCTGTTCTGAACTTAAACCGTTATCACTAACAGTAATAGCTCAGATTCATGTTGCATTAAGTGTTTGGTTCTGGAGAAAAGTTTTCTTTTTTTTTCAGGTACGGCTGACCTTAAGAGTCAAAGTCAAGTTTCCTGAAATTGAGGTTGAAAAGGTAGTCGAAGAAAAAGTCTCATTAGTCTGTATAGCGTTTTTGTGTTTTGTTGTCTGTTTCTGATGAGATAAAAGTCCCCCATTAGATTACTAATATACAAAGACACAAATCATCAGAACAGACTGGGAATGGCAGAGTAAGGCAGGCAAAGCCCAGGAGTCTTCATAATAGTTTTTGTATATGATGTGATCTCTCATCTTTCTTTAAGATTTTTTTCTCACATGTACTTCCAAATCTGTGGTTTTGGACTCCAATAAGCCTTCAGGGAACATTTGCCTTGTATAACGTATGGTTTGGCATTGAAGTTTTTATTCTTTCCCTTTTCATCCCAAACAAAAAGATCCCTTCATTTCGTCGTTCAACCCAAGTTTCTTCATTGATGTTATTCCTGGATATTAGGGGCGGTAGGGGTAGGTACACTACTTTTTCATTCATTACAAGTAGGAAACATATGGAAACTTGTTCTTGGATTTATTTCATTACTTAGAAAAGGTTCGGAAGGATAGGAAGGGTTGTTCCTTTGGTCCACTAATAATTTTGAAATCGAAGTTTTCAAATATCAGTGCCGTTTTATGTGATCTTGATATGTCTGATTCTGGAGACTTGTTCTGAACAGCAAATTGCAAGTGACAAGTCATATTTGTGAGTCGTGGCGTATTCAAATTAAGTTACTATTTATTTGGTCCGACCGATAGTTCGTATTTACTGGCTAATGATATAGACTATTGTTTTCGTGACAAACTTGTTGGCCAAACCAAAGTGACCACTGGCACTGACTGCTGACCGCAAGTGTCAATGTCAATCTAAGAGTTCCCAAACATTGAGTGCTCGCTGGGAGTCCTCAGCTGACGAAGTTTTGTTAACCAAATTGTGAGCGTGACTTGTGAAAAGAATCCTTCGACTTTGCAAATACTTTTACAATCAATCTTCCATGTGAGAACAATTACAATTATTACACCGTTTTACTGGAATCTGAAATTCGGAGGTTCCAGCTCACAAATACTGAAAAATATCAATTTTCACCGTGGAATATTGTCCTCATTGCAATGTGCACCGGTATGACAAAAAAAAATCTTAAAGTTTACCTTTCGAACTCTTAAATCTGATAGGACGTCTTGAGTGGACAGGTTACAGGCTTTTGGTTCGATTGATCTTAAGTATATTGATAGTGAAAATAGAGATACGCCCCGTACCATTCAATAAATCCAAAATCAGTGCACCAACCAAAACCAAGTGAGTCAAACTTGCATCGCATTCGCATCTGGTAAATCAGTATCCACACTGAATTTACTTTGCAGTGCACCGAGTTTATATTATTTTACATGACAAAACATAACATTAGGGGCAGGCAGGCGTATTCGTATTCAATACAACTACTAAATTGACTGTCTAGAAGGATAGCTCTAACTACTGGACTTGCTAGGTCTGACGACTTCATTCTCATTCTCTTCGTGTGTGTCTTTGGATGAGGATAGTAACTGGAGAATTAAGAACCCAGACATTCAATTTCTTTCGGGTTTACTTTTTTGAACTATAAGAGTGAAAGTTTTTCAAGTAAAGTTATAAAGTCAGGAGTCAGGAGGCAGAAATCTTGAAACATGTGGCCCGGGTCCGGGAACGGTAAGGCAAACAGTAAAGGTTTCAGGCTTACTGGCCTAAAATATCAGGCTTTTTATAAACCAGTCACCAATACAGGCACTGGGTTAAATATTACACTCCTGGGCTCGGCTGTCGGCTCCATAAGGTTAAATTCATTCATTCGAGATTCAGTTTTTGGGTATACGTCCCCCCTAGATGCCTGGGAATACACGGTATATGCGTAATAATAACAAGAAAAGATCTTCGCAGCGGAGTAAGGTAAAATACCCGGGTTCGTGTTGGCGGGTATCGGTAGACGGTAGACGCTGGTTGTGGTTACCAGTGCACAGGTTTTACAAGAACTTACAAGTCCATTTTTACACATTCATTCAAGTTTCATTCATTCAGTTTTTCTGGGGATAGAGAGCCAGAAGCAAGAGGTAACACGTAACGTAAAGACGGCCTGGCCAGGATAGCTTTAGGTACTGGCTCTGGGAAGCACTGGCAATACTAAGCGTTAAAGACGTCCCTTTCTAGTGTTTGTGGAATAGTTGAGGAGAACGGAACAAGGAGATTAAGTGTGTATGATTAGTGGAATTTTTATTCGGGAATATATCACCATTAAAGTTGATAACTCCGGAACTGGTGTGTAGTAATTAGTAGTCAGTGATTGGTTTTTGAATATTTTGGAAATGACTAAGACGATCATTGTTATTGTTTCGCCAGGACGTGTCATCTTATTCAACTGTGCCGGTTGTGCCGCCCAACAACTCATCGACAACAACAAAGACAACAGCGACAACACCAACAACATTGGATCCATTTGGAGTGCCTGAAGACATGGACTACTATTTAGACTCTGCCTTGTTCCACTACGAAATTGATTGTGCCTTACAAAATCAAGATTTTTATTCAACTCCGACGACGGAAAGTAACATGTCGGCGAGAAAGGTAATGATATTATTGTTGAAATTTATTTTGGCAGCATGTCCATGTCACTAATAAAATATAATTAGTTTTTTTAGGTTATTAGGTAGGGTAGAAAAGTATACGATTTTGAGATAAGGTTAGTTTTAGGAATGGCCATAATGCTTATTCCGTCTGTAGACGTGACGTCGAGTAGATGGCGTGGCAGTACCATTGCATTGCATTGTGAAATCAATTACTCGGGTTCTATAAAATGACGCCGAATCAAGTTTTATCGTCAAATCTATATGGTATGCGTGGGAATATTACGCACAAATTATTATTTTTACTATCGATCAACTTAAATGACGCCAAACCAAGTTTCATCGTGATTTCTGCGGGCATGGGAGCTTGGAGCTTGTGCTTCTTTTGACCTCATGGCAAATTTGCGGTTTATCCGTCTTTGACAAAAATGTTTATTTTCTATTTTTGCTTACTCCCAGTTATGCTGCGTATATGCTTGATCAATACATTCGCTGAAAAGTTTTCAGTATACAATTTCTGTTGTTCACTTCACTCCCTCCCGCAATTTAAAAATTATGCTGAAGGGCATAAAGTATTGACTCAAATTAATGGAATGTACATGTTAGCGACAAAACATGAAATTCGCTCATTATTTTTTTAAGCTTTTCATTTTCTAACACATCTAATAATTTATCGTGTACCCCGCCCTAATATAACGTACAGAAAACTATGACTAATGATTTCGAAATAGTTCATTCTCATTTGTGCACGAAGATTATTCGGCATCGGAACTTGACTGTAACACAGAAGTGGAAAATTTTATTTTTCAGTGATATTCCTTTTGGAAATCATGACCTCTCAACAAATAAAAAACAGCATTGCATAATTGACGCAAAATAGCTTTCGGTCAAATTGTGCATTGGTTCAGATTTTTTTATTTGGTGTGATTTCGGAGGACAAGATAATATAGAGCTTTTGTTTGCATTGCAAATTGGAGAGCAAACATAGCATTGGAAATTTACAATGTACATTGTGCATGAAAAATTCCAAATGTGCTTGTGTTTTTCTTATGCGTATGTTTTTAGCCTATGACTCGCTCGGGTGTCTTCTTGATTCGTGAATTGATATGAATGCGAATTTGATGACTAGCTGAATATTTGATTTCAAGACATGTCACAACCCAAGGTACGCAAAAATAAAGCTACTGTTGGTGCTTATATTGCACTGCACTACATTTGCATTGGAGGGCAAGTAAGTGAGCGTGTTAGAATTTGATTCATATCTCGAACTCAAGAGATACCACTTACCATTTTACATATGTACAGCTGTTTGATACACTATTTTCTGTTGCATATGTACATTGAAATAAGATCGCAGAAAATATGAATTTTATGTCTCTTTCTTTGGCATCTTAGCCTGCAAGAATAGTACTGCGATGCCGATATATAGGAAGGAATTTTCTGATTCTGATTTGGTACCCGAAATACGTGCCGTGCCTGCCTGTGCTCTTATGTTCACTATCTATTGTGCAAATCATTAGCATTGCTTAATTTTCTCCCAGTCATTTGATATTCAATAGGAATAATGCATGGCACGGGTCGGACTGGAATGTGTGTAAATAGTAAGAGCTTGAAAGATATGTAGAGCTTATGGAAAATTTTAATCGTGAAGAGATTTAAAAGACACGTGTTATCACGGCACTTTAGAATTTAGCGAAATTCTGTCACGGAGCTGTACCGAACTCTCCGGTCAAGTTTTTCACCTTCCGAAGCACATGAACCCGAATTGGTCACCGGGAAACAGTTATCTGCCCACATATTTTAATGTGTAGGCCTCATATTTAGTATATACAATCTCATATGACATGACACCAGAAGTAACTTGGGTCACCGGAATTGGCAATTTGAGTCACTTCACAAAATTTGTTAAGTTGACCAAATTCATCAACGTATCAAATATTCGGACACATTGAACCACCCATCTGCTTTCTAGTATTACGTTTATATCATGTTCTCGTGAGGTTAGGTCAACATGTATCTTTTGGGACGACAGCCAAATCTGATTGAGACAACTACTCATATGTACGGGAATAGCACTTTCCATGGGATGGTGCATACGTCGGAGAAACACATTCAATACCCATTGGAAGAAACAATTGACAAAACATTACCACCCAAGTACGGAGAAATAACATAGATTCCCACAAACAGAATAGGAAGAATTTATTTGAATTTATTTACGTTCTATTGCTCTGTTTATTCCGCGAAGAAAAAGGCATTGAGAAAGGTTGAAAGTTGAAAATGTCATGCTGGGCTTTTAAGTCGACTACCCTGTGCTATGATTGTGCTAGTTGACCTCGATAAACTCAGTAATGAAAATGCATTTAGAGTGGCTGACTACTCTAAATCTTATTGCGTCGAAGATAAATTTTTGACAAGACAAATGTCTGGAGAGGAACGTTTGCGTTGCATTGCAGGCACATCACTACGCACAATTCCATCGTGAACGCTAGTTCTTGTCAGCGTATTTAATTAATCTGGCTCCTGCATCTTCCAGTGTTTTATAATATGGTTTAAATTTAAACACGAGCGGAATCAAAGTAGAAGACGCTTATCATGGCAAGGCAGTATCAGCGATACTGGGTTTTATATTGTCGAAATTGCGCTTCTGATTAATGTCTGTACATATGCCTTTATGTACATGTACAAATTTATTCGATAGGGGTTACGCCACGAAAAAATACTTCGTCAATACAAATGAATCCATAGTGGTAATGCTTGCATAAATACTTCTCTGAAAATACTCAACCACTGAACAATAGTGACTAGAGTGTGTCAATTTCTGGTAGATAATTAATTCGGAAAATTTATTTGGTTGAATCAGTAGTATCACCCTTATCGGTTCCAATACATAAATGCCGAATATTCCGCTTTGATTTCAGACTCTCGAATACCAAATACTCATTCGGTATTATTCGGTCGAACATTTTTGTTGTTTGTTTTTCTTCTTCTTTTAAATTAGTTCTGATGGGTTAGCTTGAGGCTATTTTGCTTGACAACATAGTACACGGTTACTGATTATTTCGGTCGTTTTCTCTCCTACTGACTACACTTTACGAAGTAACAATAAAAAATCTTCATTTTTTCTGCTACCATGTGGGGAATACAAAATGTAAACTTGGGTCCCAGTTCGGGCACCTTTTTCTCGAGCTATATCGTGTCATTTCCGAACAGATTGTTACCAGCCAGGCTACTTTGTCTCGGGAAAAAAAACGTTTCGTGTCATTTATGTCTTGTTGAAAATGAACCTTTTACAGAATAGTATTAGCCTACGCTGGTCACTTAGATTATGTCCGAGCGTCGTTTTGAAGATGTGTGTATGGGAGGGATATGTGGAAATCTGATATGATAGGAACCGCTGGGGTTCCCTTGTCAATAATTGAATTTCTTCCCATACATTTATGTTTCTTAGATTTCAGTTTTTCCCAGTTACGTACAATGGTAATTTGTCACCACTGTTTTCCTATTTGCTATTTATTTACGAACATTCTATTAGGTAGTTGGATTTAGTTGTTCTTTCCGAATTCATTCAACATTTTGAATCAAGCAGGTACATAGAATAAACCAGAATAGGTAGACCTGTAAATTGAAACCAGCATTGCCGCAGAGAAAATCAATACTATTGTACTATGAAGGTGGGCAGAATGGGTATTGGGTCATGTTAAGGAATGCCGACATTTAAACGGATTCTTTTCCTGTATGGAAGAAATGGTGGCACTATTTGCGTGGGTCTTTCTTATCTACGGAAGTAAATTCTTGGTTTAAGGTAGACTGTCAGGCAACAGTCTACTCATGATGTGCGTAAAATGAGACAGAGTGATTCATTTTTGTGAATGGAGTTGTAAAAGAAATGCTTAGCTGCTTCGTTTGCACTGCATGCAATGGCAATGCATGGCATGGTCATTCATTCAACTTCCCATTCAACTTCCCATTCAACTTTCAACTTCCCCTTCTGGGACTGCAGAACTTGTACAAAGTTGTAAAGGAAGGTGTTATGTCGACGTTACAGGCAATGCAGATTTAAAATTATGTGTAGTACGTCTGTGGCATCATAGTTGCTCCGATAGGTTAGAATCGATCCCTCGGATAGACATGTTGTCGTCTTAGGTGTTCTATCTCCTCCACTGGAGGATCTTTATGCAACTTTATGTGGTTTTTCTGAGCCAAATGGTAGTCTAACTCATTTTCGACGACAAATACTCACAGTAATGTCTCAGCTGATCACCGTCTTTACGAATATTAATTAATCCATATATTTTGCATCGGTCGGAATTGTTTTACTGACCACAAACAAACATTTACAAATGAAAAACACAGTTTTAATTTCAGCTGTGAATACAAATTGATGATGCTATCATAGTGCTTAGCTTCAAAACTGTTATTGGCCATAACATATACATTAATTTGCCTAAACAGAATGCCCATATCGGATGAGGAGAGACTTCACAACTTCTGCGTGAAATTTCTCAACGGAAGTTTGCTTACTCAGTTTTTAAATATTATTTTTGGCGATTCATACTGAAAGAGAAGTTTTAGTGTAGTTAGAGTGGAATGCAAACAAACGAGAAAGGGGGTAAAAAAGGGGTTTGATTTTGTAAGTTTGTCTGCCTTTGACTCATAGGTTTAAAAGTACGTCATAATGTTTGCACATTCAAATTAGGGATATTATGAGAAATGATGAGCGGGCTGACGTCTTGGATAGATTCTGCGGAATAATGTGAGATTAGTCGCCAAACGTCTTCAGATTAAGTTGGAAAGTGACACATCAGAACAAATAATTAGTTGACCCTTAAAGTATCAGACGTACATGATAAGGACGGAAGACCTTAAAAAATTACCCGAACAACACGGGTCACTTTGGAGAGAACGGGTTGAACTTGTTGGTTACTTTAACCGCAATTGTCGCAGAGAACAAATTGACTCTCAATTAAGGTATTTGAATAAGGCGGACGGAAGCTGAGCTCAATGTCTTCGAGATTTTACTATCGCCATCGCCACTAGCTTTTAAGACCTGAAAATTTTCAAATTGGAGATGTCCACCTATACAAGGCAGTGATTTTTTATGTACATTGGATTTCTAAAAGCTTAGAATGAGATTTTTAATATATTCGTTTGGGGATTTTATCGACGAGAATCGAGGTACGAAATTTTCTTCGAACACTTTTCCTCACACTACTATTCTATCAATTCTACCAATGTGTTTTTTCGTTTATCGAGTTTCATAGTGCATATACTGGCAGTCACCACCGGGACAAATCTAATTTGCTTGCATGTTGATAAAAGGTGGATCGCTCATAATTTGGAAGATGGAAGTTGTAAAAATCGCTTAACCCTTTGATTTAATTCCGGAAATTGTCTTTTTTACTTACCGATTCGCAGAAACAGAATGCGCTCAAATCAGTTTACATTCCGAAAAACGATGGAACTTAAGGGGTTACTCAGTGAGGAAATAAATTAGATATGCAAAACCATGCGGACTGTACATTATTTCTTGCATCTCATTTCCTTATAACCTTCCCAACCAATTAAAGTTTACATATTTTAAATTTTCTTAAAATTCTGCTGCAAATTAGGTTTAAACATTCGCCTTGAATTTGATTTGCTGGTCTGATAGGATTGTAAAGGTCTTGTTCAGATGCTTTCGTTTTCAAGTAAGATGGGAAAGAATTTTTATTGCATTCGTTGAGGTTTAACCCTATAACAAATACAATTTGTAAAAGTGTCTAGGATGGCAAGTCTGATACAAATCAAGGGTAAATACGATCAACTTGTTGATGTAAATTCCTGTAGGATTCACCGAACTCGGACTACGCACGCACGTCGACTTCGGATTCGGTAATCAAATTCAATTTCTTTTAAATTGCCTCATCTGCCCTCCTTCAACTTCGGCTACCCGTTTCTGGGCGTCCATGACATGTCATTTCGAATAAAAAGTCTTGAAGGGTGAAGGAAAATCCACATTTTGTATTTGAGGATGAGTGTGAAAAGTGAGTTCATTTGTGATCTCTGAACTGTTCTTTCTAACTTTTCCCCTTATTTGGTGGAATCGTGAAATATGAAGTTACTAGGCAGGTTTACTGCTCGTCCTTATCAAATAAGCTTGCTTTAAACTGTCATCATCTGTCTGAAACCTGTGCTTACAAAGAATTAACAAAACTTGTTTGAAGTCTTGTTCGAGTTAAGCGTTATTTGCTGTCTTCTGCGCTGTGTGCCGTCAGTCATAAAAAAGTTGCAAACAGGACATGGGGAAAGGTGGGTAATTTAATCAAACATCTTGAATGTTTGAAAGAAAGTTTTAAGTGCTTGCCTGAGTTTTTACTTATCGTCACTAGATAAATAAGGACACACGCGGTGTCGTAGGGTCGACGAGGGAGATAATGTAATTGTTTATCGCATTAATATTTGCATAAAAAATTTACATTCGGGAAGCCAAAAAGCCATAGTTGGCATCGTGCATTTTAATTTTCCAACCAAAGTTACTCCTAAAAAATTCAAATGGAAGAGAAATCTCTTTAAGGGAACCATCATGGATGACGTATAGATCGAACCCTCACCAAAGAATGCCGTCTTGGTCTACTGCAATGGAAAACGATTAGTATCAGTAGACAAACGCAGTACAGATAACCTGAGAAGCATAAGCGAAATCCAATCAAACCACTTACCGAAGTTACCTCGTAGTATTTCATTCATTGACTCATTCATTCATTCGCGTCAAGGGGTGGATTACAGGAAAACTTGTCGTATGTGCACCTATTGTCAATAGAGAGGACCGGAAATAAATTAACTGCCGACTCACTACAGACAGACCGAGACAAAAGCTGACAATTTTGTAACCAAACCAAGGATTAGCAATGGTGATTTGAGGGAGTTCGGCGTCTCCAGGCACGACCATACAAGTGCTTGTATTGCTAACAATGTAGATCCATTGCATCCCAAATTGTAATAATGTCTATAATCCTTCTCTGTAAAATTATGAGTTGCAGTTTACGAGGAAACTTTATGCTTGGAGGACTTGAAATAATAGAAAAGGTTACGGTGTAGTGGCAATGCCAATATCGACACTACAACGATAGTGCAAAATGTAAGGCGTAAGGTAAACAGATGGTAAGAAAAATCTACCGTGCTTTGCTTTGTGCAAGCCGCCGGTTATATTAAATTGTCGCGGCCTTCGTGTTATTTTTATTGGGAAACGCAGGGTACTTGGCATAGCTCTGTGTTCAAGATTTAATGAAACTTGAGTTGGAAGTATTTGTCACCACTGGATCACAACAATAGCTGGATTTCTTTATTTATATTTTAGAAGAAGCCAGAGTCGGTGGAAGTTTTATATTCTTAATTTGATGTTTACCTTTTATGTCTTAGGTCGACGAGGTTTGGTATTAACCTAACTCGACACATGTCAAAGGTTGAGACCACAATTTTATTTTTGTCCAAATTTTTACGACAAAAATCTATTGTCAACTTTTTGGTGCAGAGTGGTGAGGCATTTAAGTACTAATATAAATTTTGAAATTGAAGGGCATAGTTTTAAGGCCGCTAAGGGTGTAAATTTAGCGACTGACACCATTTTATTATCTGAGCGCTGGTTTGCTCTTTCAGAAAAGACATGCCATGCAGACAGAAACCATAATACAGCGGAACACCTGTATTAGAAAACGGGGCAGTGTGATTAACGTCTGTCTTTTTCCACGAGGTCCCCGGTTCAATTCTTGTTTGTTCCACTTCCCCGCTTGTTCTAGTGTATGGAGTATTGAGGGATGCAAGGTATGGTGTGTATGCCCATAATTCGTTAAAGTGATGAATTTGAACCTAATGGCTATGAACAAATAAAACAACTGCTACTACAACTTTATATTGGAGTTGAAAATTTGTCAGTACTAAATGTTCCTTCTGGCTGGTTAATTTTTATTAGCTAACCCGAGAATAGTTTAATTGAAGTCATTCACATGAAAACGTTGAAATCATGCACTTACCTTAGTTTTATTCCATATAATGTACGAGTTACCATTATTCCTTTCGGAATCTAATCCTGAATGGTTTGCTTTTCGATAGGTGGCTCGATTTCAATTGAAATCTTTGCCTGGGAAAATGTCGCACTCATCCCCTTCTTCCAACAACATTTACCCCGATGTTCCTATGATCAAGCAAGAGAGAATTGATGAGGAATTTGCGTGCCCATCCTTGACACTGAACCAAGTGAATCGGGGAGGTCATTTGGACTTTGGCCTTCGAAGAGTTCCGTGTTCTATTCAAAAAGTCCCATCATTATCGGATCTCTCGGATCCAGAAAGTTCCAGTTCAATCGGTGAGTAACTTCTTTTTTACATCAAAATTTGTTTTTGGTTATAATTAAAGTGCACGTATCGTTTTATTGGCAACTCCGACAAGCCCTCTATCGTGGTAACTATAGTTTGGATCTTCCTGTCGTTTACACACTTCGGGATGGCGTCCGATTTGACCAATTTGGCCTTGATAAGTTATTTTGAGATAAGTTTCAAGGCATGTCTCAGGTAACCGTCCGGCTTTTCGCGGTTATACGCAGAAGCCTTTGCATAAAATTTTTAACTGATTTGACCTCACAATATCAATTGACTGGCTAGCTAGTAGTGGTGTTTGACTCATCTGAATTTATTGTTTGAAGGCAGGAAATGCAAATTTATTTCAATGAACACGATTCAATATTTGCAGGGTTGCAAATTGACTTGACTCCAAACAATGAGATATGCCATAACACATAATTAATCATAATAGAAACTGATGATGGTTTTGTTTTGCGACTCAAACTTGTCAGCCATTCTTCGGTCGGGTCGTCAAATTATTTCACACTCTCATCTCATCATTTAAATATGCTTTAATAATAGGTAACTAATAGAACTACTTACGACTGGTGTAAGATCGAGGTCTTTGCGCTGGTTCAGATAAGCTCAGTTACATACAGGATCCTAAATTTTCTTCAATTTAAAACCAGATCTGAACAGATCATGAGGACCCAAATCAAACTGACTTCATTTGACGGGGTAGGTAATAAGGAAGTTGCCTATTAAGAGGGACCATTCATTGAAATTTCAATAATATTATGTTTAAAGCTTATGGTAACAGAAGTGCTTGTCCACTTGTTTCTTTGTAAAATGTCAGGCCTCAGGTGCATGGGTAATTCATTTAGTTGTTTTTGTCAATGAAAGTGAATGGTCATTTGAAGTGACACGAGCGTGACAAATAACTCGTTTGCATTTAGGAGACAGTTATTTCAGTTAAATCCGAAGCTTTTTTTTGTTTTGGGTCATGCAAACAACTACACACAGCACAGCGGGTCGTCACATTTGTCCTCTACAAATTGATCCCGTAAAACGCCACCGGCGTGTTCTTCGGTCTACATGGATTCGAATTTGATACTTGGCGAAGAAGGCCGACCAGATTATGTTTTCAAGTGAGCTTACAATTTTGTGGACCATGGAATCATGCATGCGATATCCATCAGTCGTAGAAATAATTATTTAATAAGTTCGGACTCACTGATTGATCTCACGTTAGAATCTTCGAATTGGTGTTATTTTCAACTCTTTGTTTGCTGATACCTGTCATATCCAAACAGAGAACGAAATCGGTGCTCTCTATCAAAAACTGCGTGGCTTGTTTTTGCAAACTATATAGCACTACTATAGGATGACGATACGTTGGCCTGATTCCTTCACTCCTGACAGCGGTTTTTTAATGTAACATGCGGTAAACAGTAGGAAAGTTAGAATTACATCTGAAATGGGAACAGGTTACGTGTAGTGGGCGAAAGAATCGGCTTGCAACTCAATGCAGTATAAAATTTAACATATTGTATTTCGGTTGCGTCCATATGTTAGAGTTCGTGGGAGGTCTGCTTCGGTTTCGGAGACATTTTTGTATTAGATGTGGTCGTAGACTAAAAATAATGCCAAGTTTACGTTTAATTTTTTAAACCGAATCATTGCCTTGCCTTGTAAACGTGGTATTATTTGGTTATACTGGATCCCAATTTAACTGTGGGTTAGTTACTGCGTATGACTGTTGGAAGCAGTTAACCTAGTTTTTGTTTATCTCCGGGAACCAAGATTTTATTTAAATTGAAAGAAAGTTCACGAACATGAACATAGTTTCACTGATACAATTACAAGAGTATTAAAACTTAAAAATAATTTTTTTGTGTGACCGACAGGTAATTTTCGGAAAATAATGAGCCTCTGGATTTCCAATTCTTTCCTTACTTTTATTATTTTTTGTTATTGTTATAAAGTCCAAATCAAGTGGATTTTGACAGTAGGGGGTCTGGAGACTGGCGTGACAAAGTTCAGTTATCACGTGATCACGCATGGTCCGATTTGTTATATAAATCCGATCATTATTGTTCATTACTATGGCGGGTTGGTAGTCTATTGTGTTGATTTCTTGTAATAATGTAATGTGACACAAACATAACATAGCCGAGGGTTCTTGAGATTATCTCAAGTTATTGATAAAGTAGCTCATATTAGTATACGACTACGACGAGTTCGAGTAAGTGCGAGGAAAGGTTATCCATAATCGAGAACCAGCGATTAGGTTTGCGTGCATGATGAATTGGTTTATGTGTTTCTTAGACCTGAGTGAAAAGGGTGATATATTTACGTCTTTCGGCATCTTCTTACGTCTGAAACCCTTCTTTTTTTTCAATTTTACCGACGAAAAGACGACAGTGAAAATGCTCAGCACGAACCAAGTGGTGCTCTTTCAATTTTTTATTTGACACTGTCGCAGAGCGAAAGACTCACTCTTGAAACGATTATAAAATATATATATAGAATGTGAAGCGAAGAAGAGAAGTTGGATTTGTACAGCTAATTTTTATAATAATGATTTTCACGACGTCACCTCTTCCTTCTCACTTTTTTGTTTTTCTACTGTAAGGCATTAGTAATGTCTCTGTTTTAATGTTTAGTTTAAAGATAAAATTAAAAACCTTTGACTTTTATCGTCAACTTTTAACGATAAGAATTAAAACTGAGAAAACGATCCAACAGTGAATAACCGGGCTGGTAGCCAGTAAATTTGTCGACATCTTACAGGCTGGAAGTAATCCCTCTTGTGTTGTAAATTAGATCTGCGAATTGTAATATAATCAGAAGTCCAACTGGTTTCAAGGTGTACCCACAAAGCGGTCAAAATGAGATTATAATCGATTCTAGCTTTGTCTGTCTCAACTAATCTATTCAAATAAAGATTCATCATCTCGAGCAGGTGAGATGATGATGTAAGGTGAGGGAGGGTTGTCCCGTTTTTTATGCCTTCCGGATAAATCTATCATCCAGAATCTTATTTCCCACACTTGCTCTCAAGGTCTTTTCCTTTTGATCATTACACTTGCTTTGAGTGAATCATGTTAGGGAACAAAACATCAATATTTAGGCAGGCATTATGTAATGGGACGACCAGGAGATCCTAGCTTGTAAGATTCATAAGATTCATGAGGGTGGATTTGGATTAAGTAAGGTCTTTGATTTTGTGAACGATCATTTCTGCGTTGAGGTTTGCTTGTCGACGAGTCCGTTGTATTTTTTCCTTAGTATTGTATGCATTGTGTACAGTATTATTACCGAATAAAATATGACCATGTCGAATTCAGTCGTTCGGATGAAATACCCACCTTCACTACTACATGCCATATTTTACGTCTTATTATTGTTATATTTGCTCTTCTCCACTTCTTTTTTAAAAACTTTTTGTCACGAAAGGGTCAGGTCTAGAAGTATCCTGCTGGTCGTCTCTTTTACCTTTCACTAAATTTTGACCGGGTTGAGTTAGGTTCAGATATTCTTGGGTTTGGGATTGTAGGCGGGTAATAAATTTTTATTTTATTATAATACAAATCACAACTCATCGTTCATCGTTTATTCGTTATCGTTGAAATTTTACCTCTTTTGTGCATAAGGTATTATGGATATTGGGGTTATGGTTAACTAGACGTGATTTTTTATAAGGTGGCATAACCTCATGTCCTTTCCCAGGCAGGGCGTCCTTTTACCTTTTAACAATTCGTCATTCAGTCTATTTGCAATGTGACAAATTGCTGTGGTTGCTGGCTAAGAAAAGTTCCAAGAAAGTAAGATTTATGTTCGTAATCGCGTAGGCGAAGGGAAGGGGTATTACGTTAGATGTGTATAATAATGTCTTGGAAAAGGATCCGTTTTTGTAATTTTGTAGACAATGTTCATGACTTTCGGTTGATTCAATGAGTTTGTAGCGTGAGAAGTTTTAGCGGTTTCGTTGCGTGTTAAATGACACGTTTTCTTTGATTAGTGATGAGATTATTTATTGATCTTGGTAGAATTTAGAGGTCGTCCGACGACCGAAACTTTTCCATAAGTGAAAGTAAAGGAAAGTAGTTGAGTGTTTCCCTATACGGAAATAATCAAATGCAACGCAACTTGTGTACATAGTGTTACTTTGTATTTGTATGGGTTGAGCGTGAGGTTTTGGTGTTTAATAATTGACGAATGAAGGTTAAATTTCATGAAAATCGATACATGGACAAAGAGTTCATACATTTGACCATATAACAAAAACGAAGGGCAAAATCCAACTCAAAGAGTCAAGGTTGTTTTGTCGCAATCGTTCGTAGGTCGTCTGGATTTTTTTCGTAGACATGGAAAATGTTGAGATGATGAATGATTTTAGTCTGGGTTTCAAGAGTACGATAAGCCATTTCATTTCATTTAGTTCCATTATTTTAGTTATTATAAACATTTACTAGAGATTCTTTCAAAATTGTATTTGCATGGAGCATTGAAACAAACAGAGTTTGTAAGGTCACAGGAGACTTATTATGTGGAGATGTTAGTACATGGATATGAACGTCTTTGTAAATTGATATTTGATATTGCAAATGAGAGCCTTAGAAAAATATTGACAGATTCTGTTTGAAAGTTTAAGTTCTAGGAACTCGAATTTGTTTGCATGGAACAGATACCATCCAGAAAAATTGCATGACTATTTTCGAAACCGCCATGATTTTCTGGACAAAAAAATATATAATCGTCAATCTAGTACATATGTTGTATCAGGTTCATTCGTCCAGGCCTCGATTTTGTCAGGATTCGTGGGATATTAGGCATTGGAACTTATGGAAGGATGTAACTTCGGCACTCTTCTTATATCGCAGTTGAGTATTTAGTTATTTAAAGGATCGTATGGTGACTTGAAGGTGGGGCCCTGTCTAAGTTTATTACAATATTTACAATGTAGATTACTTAAAAAACGGGAGTAATCCTTGCACAGTAACATACGTTTCCTTTACAATTTCGCCGAGGTCATTGTTATAATAAATAGGGGTTGAATTCTCCGAGCTTTCACCAACTTAATAATTTAGTGACTTCAGGATTAAGTTATTTGTTTTTCGTCACAAAGAAAGTCGTGGTTGCGGCAAGGTATCGACTCACTTGGGTGGTCAGCAAATGTGAGTCAGGAACACCGCGTTCACCACCATGTCAGTTGTAACCGTGATTGTAATTCGTGACATTCGTGAGGTTTGTGAGTCTCAGGATCTTAAGAATTCAGTATGCTCATTACATCGCTACGGTGTAAAATAGTACACCAACCACAAAGTATCCGACAATTCAGGTTCAGCTTAGGAAGGATCATCTAGACAAGTTTTCATTCATAAAAGTGTTGAGAAAGTGCCCGAAGGCAAAACAGCCAAATACTAATGTTTGTAAATTGGGGGTGTAGAGTTCCCAAGTTCCAACTCTTTCATTCATTCATCCTTTTTTGGACTCAATCAAGTGTAGAAGTGCAGTGAGATTAGAGCAAATTTATCTCTCCCACGTACTCACTCTCGTCTTTTCTTTTAATGTGACTTCTTCCATGCACCTACCTAATTGAGCGAAGAAAAAGCATCCTAATCTGTGCCTGAGAGAGGTGTATGGAGCTGGACGATTGTATGTTGAAGTCGATGTCCATTTTCAATTCAATTGCATTTGGTCTAGGCAGGACATGCCTACCAATTTACCTGTTTGATTCTTGTCGACTTCCTCCTTTTTGATGGCATTTTTTCTAAGGAGAGTCAAAAGTAAGCTTAAAGTAAAGAGAAGAACGTCGATGGTTTACAGCGTAACCTGCCCCTCCGTACACACCTTAGACCTTAGTCCGGGACGAATCCCATTTCTATATGTATATATGTTTAGGCCAACTGCAGAATTCGCCAACTGATCACACGACAATATTTTTTTTGGCCAGAATTTGGTCGGCTGGGACGGGTTTCGTTGTATTATTATTGTAGACTTTATACGATGTCGCCAATAAAGTTGAACTTCATGAACGATGACCCTATAAAACTTCTCTAATTGCAAATTAGATTGTTCCAATTTGTTTTACAAGTAATACCTTGAAGTTAGACTCAATTGTTCCAATTTTAAATCCGAACGTGAACAGCATGATACAGAATTGACTGCAACATATAAATTTAAGGGAAGAAATTGAGAAAAGGTAAGATATGGAGTCAAGTCAACCTTTAAATTCAGTCAGGTGAGCCTAGTTACATGGTCTGGACCGGCTCCCAGGATATTCCTCTTATGCATGTATTCTCTTTAACCACCCAATGAATTATTGTCCATTGATTAGCTACATCCTGTTATCCTGTCTCTCTTCTTGTCTTTGAGCCTGGGAACTTACCTGAATGAATAATTGCTTTTAAGAAATTGAAGTTTAACTGAACAAGGTAATTTTATGTGTATTGCATAATTAGTTTCAGTTTAAGGTAGTTTTAGCTTGGGTGAGACATCGAAACTTAGACAAGATTTTTCCTCGTGGGAAGCATTTAGTGTACGTAAGATACGCATACATTAAACGAACTAGTTTTTACCGAGTTTAGGGCTTTTTATTTCATGAGTTAGTTTTGTGAGTGATCCTGGGAATTCTAGATTCTTATTGATTCACACATTTGTCTGAGAAAAGTGAAAGTTTGGAGGATTTTAGCGTCATATACCAGGCTATAGAATTTGACCGATTCGGATAAGAGGTTTATACTGAATTTTGCATTAGGTTCTGAAGAAAATGTGTGTTCGGGTAGACAGTTTACACAAGGAAGGAGGGCGTCGTCAGTCAAAATATGTTTGTGAGCACGATTGTGATTCATAGTTTTACGTCATAGCTGAGATTGGAAAGATGTGTTTGTAAAATCTATTTTTGGATGCAGGGGGCAACATCAAGTAAATGTAGAAAAAAAAGATTGGTGTTCTTAACGGCTAAATTTGTATAACAATTTATACATGTCCTCATACAGACAATATTTAGTTTGTACAAAAAAAGCCGCTTTCTCGAACGAGTTGAAAAGTAAACCGTTACTCGTTACTTATTTTGGTTATTGGTCGGTATTGCTCATAAGATCAGAAATCCGTTAGGTGTGCCAAGAAAACTTAGAGGTAGGTCGGCAGTGAATGGGTTGTGGGGTCGTCAGTGTCATTCCGGATCTATATTAAACATTCGTCGTTCAGTCCATATATTTTAAAAGTTTTTGTATGACATGACGTACATTCGGCTTGAGATGAGAGGCGTATCTGGCAATAGTAAATAGCATTTTAAAATGTAAAAGCAAAAGCTCCACTTGGTGAGGTGCAAACTACAAACTTGAAATTATCTAGGGCGAGTTAATGTCAAATTTTGCAGTTACGCACAAGTACCTAATGGATATTTTTAGGGGGATGCACAGAATAATGTTTCAACATGATTTGGCGGAATTGTCGTTTCTAGAGGGAATTTTGACGAGTAGACTAGTTGTGTTAATTTTGCTGATATACATTTTTAATAGCAGGCAAGCGAAAAACTAGCTTGGTAATAAATAATTTTTATCTAATCATCGCAGTTTGTCAAGTGTCCAATTCTCAGATAAGAGCATCAGTACATCGTGCCAGCTTTACCATCAAGGGTTAACAAAGATTACAAGGCAGCGATGCTTCAGAAGCTTTCCGATCTCGACGTGCCACCCAATGGGGGAAATACTCACTAGTCGGACCACTTTTTCCGTAGGTTACACTTCGTAACCACCGTAGCATTTTAGATAGATCCATCGTTTTCATTCCATTCGTAAGCACTAGATGGTACAAGGTGTTTTTCATATTTTAAGCATCGACATCGGCACTTTATGGACATTATTTTAATCGTAGCCGATATTTCTCTTGACTACATTATTGATTGGAATTATTTTATAATGAGGCCACATTAGTGGAAGTTAACCGTTTGCCGATAATTAATCCTAAGGAACTAGGTAGCAACAACGGCTCAGTAAAACTGTCTATATTGTGCGAACTTGGAATTCTGTACCATAAAAAAATTAAACGATTTTAGAAATGGTAAGCGAGATTTATTAAACAAAGAATTTATGTAATTCTGTATTGATGTATCAAAAAATATATAATTATAATTATCAGTAATTCTGAATTGTCACCATTTCTTTTTTTTATAGTAAAGAACTTAGAGCGTTACTAATTCTTTTGAAAAGAAATTTGTTTTAAATCAGACTAACAGAGAACAAATGAGAATCAAAATTAGTCTCATCTTTTTGGACACTGGAATTTAATATTTGAAGTGCATTTCGTCGTGGATCCGAATTGCATATGAATTAGTTGCAAGTATTATTTTATGAGTATCGTACACATTACACATTATGCTGTAAGCTTTACTATTGAGCAGGAATTTGACGATGCAGGCAAGCGTAGAATTTCTTCACTCCCTTGTAAGGAACAAATTAAGAATAATTAGTTAATTGGTTGAAGTTTGTTCGTGAGATTATTATTTTTTTAGAACGCTTGGATTCCTCTCCAAGGAAGTATAAGCACTAAAGTTGTAAGGTTAAAATTTTTCTGGTTTCATAGCGTTGAATATACACGTTGTTGTTTAGTTTTGCAAAGGTAGATGAATGCTCAACTGACCTTACTAGATGTTAATTTAAGATTCACTATCTATTTAAGTTCCGAAATCACGCAGCATTATCTAACAGACGCGTTGTGTGTGTTCCGGACGAGACTACTTGTAAACAATTGTTTTGCTTTTGTTATAAAACTCTTTGTTTGTTTTGTCTTCAAGACTGCAATTAAAACATGGTAAAAAGGTTTGAGTTAATATTCAGAGCACACTTCTAATTCTGATAGTGAAAGTAACTTTTCTTGTTAGTTTTTGGTTTTTGTTCTGTGCCACCGCGTACTGCTTGTATAGTATTGAACGAATCCATGTTCTTGAAAATACTTGTATCGTTAGTTTTGTTTTATAATTTCCAATTTATCTGAAAATATGTTGTGCAATACCGTAAAATCCCGAATAGAAGGCGGGTGTTCTATTCATTCACGCAAGGTTAGAGTCAAAGACTTTCACCACTTACACCATTAGGTTATATGGAGAAAGCGGGAGCAATACCCGCACTCTATTTGAGCCCCGCACTATTAGGGGCCAGACTTTTATTCGGGATTTTACGGTAATTCCGGGCAACATACCTGAAATGAAAATCGCCGACTTGAATTCCAGAATGGGCATTATTGGTTCAGTTTCTCCATTTCGCCTGACGGAGAAAGAAATGTTTTCTCTTCGTTTATTGGAAAAACTATAATGGTACTTTAAAAAAATACATCCATTTATTTGACATTCACTCGAAGGTATGGTCAACATTTGATGTTCTTTTTCAAATGATAGAGATTGGTATGTATTGAGTCGAATTAGAATAACTC